>VKOC01001011.1:0-35185 GCA_009364415.1 Spea multiplicata | reverse complement strand
CCTGGTGTGTGTGCGTTTGGGAGTCGGTCTGGCAGAGCTTGTCCTGGTGTGTATTTGGTCATCTGTTTTCTGGCACATTATTTACAGTAGGATTAAATAGAACTATTTAATTTTTATTTATCCAGAGATAAAACACCCTCCTGAATTTGTAGTCACTTCAGAGGACAAAATGTTCTAGGCCCAGAAATCAGTGAGAGGAAAAGTAAAGGTTTTGTGTTATTTAATCTATTTCAATCTGCATATTTTATTAAAAAAAGGATTAGTGGCAGTAAATCATGACTTTTTTTAGTGTATGGATATAGTCACAATCCCATCACATTAAATGCTATCTCATGCTATCTCATTTTCCATCACATGGATGGCGATGAGTTAAGATTCTGTCCATTCCCAGGTATTTTTTTTTAACACTTTTGGTTCTTGGGATTTTAATATTAAAGTGGTATTCTGTTATCATAAAGGAACAATTTAATATAGTTCTAAAAATAATGACATAGCTATTTGGATGGTAAATAGTGTGGCTCAGATAGGCATGTGTAAGGGGTGTGGCGTGTGGGTACAAGAGCTCGACCATGCAATACAATACATGGGGCTGGTGTCCAAATATTTCCAGGGCTGCTTTTCATTCCCAGTCCTGCCCTGCCTGAACCGAACACAGGAACGGACGAATATTCATGGAATATGAAGATTTATTTCCCCATGAAGACGAACACAAAAACGAACACGAAGAGTTGGCCCAAGTCTACTAAATATCCATATGCAAAATTAATTTGATGCACTATACTGTATTACAATGTATGCATAGGGTTCTTTTTTAGACATATAACATCGACATGTTCTGTCCAGAGATACCTGATGGACAATAACAAAGCTATACCAAATGTTTTAAGTCAGAGTTTGTGAAAATGGTTTAGTGTGTCTTAAACTGCCAATTAAGCAAAGATCAAGAGTGTTTTAAACTGCCTAGTCTTCTCTCTCTCCCCAAGTGACAACAAACAGGAGATTTTTGACAAAAAATCTGGAATTTCCCATAGACTTTTATTATATATATATTCTGTATTCTATATTTTACTTCTTGTTTTCTTTTTTTAAAACTTTCTTGTTCTTATATTTGTATGCCTTGTCATTTTTTACCATGTTGTTAACCATGTTGTATAAGCAGTTTGAACTGTACATTGAACTTGTAGCTTTTGGGGGCAGTGTTTTATCATTGTTTTTGCTTAAAGTAGTTAAAGTACACCTAAACAAGGTTTTTGTATTGTTATGGTATAGTTCTTCTGTAGTATGTCGAAGCCTAAAACATAACATGGTGGTTGCAGCAAATGTTTTGGGGTAGCGGGGTGATCCATTTGGGTTATATGTGGTTGCTTTGTGCCCAGTGGGCAGTGTGATCCATTTGTTGTCAGTATGACATGTACTGCATGCTGGCCTGGAGGCTGGTTGCTTCAGCACTGACTGCAACATATTAACACCCAAAAAATTTAAAATGTGAAATGTGTTTATTATATATGTCTTTTGATAAGCTACCAGCTTTGGTGATGTTCTGTGAATCCAGAATGGATAGATAGAAAACAATATATAAAAATGTCACATTTTATTGTTTATAAGAGCTCTACAGATAACAGTAAGTTACTCCACCAGCTTATGAGAATGTTTTATGTGGAAGTATAAAAACTACATTGCTTTCCATCTCCAAAATCAGAAAAAAATGGTTCTTTAAAGTTTTTAGATTCACTTTCTATTCTAGTAATAGCATATATATTGTCAGAGCGAATTTAATACAGATGAAAACTGTTTGATCTAAGAGATGTTCAATCCTAACTAATAAAACAACATTTTCTGTTGATGAGGATGGTCTTCCATGTACCTTTTGTTGAAAACACAGAATTTTAAATCATGTTTCTACGTGTATCGTCCATGACATTTGGTGTAACTGGGGCCCAGACAGTCCACACAAAGTATAAGCACACCCGCATGCAAAGAAAGCAACCTGCACACAGGTGCATTGATGGCCACAAGGTTTGCATGACCCAGAAAAAGCATGCAAGGGAGGGAAGCAAAGTGGCAAATATATGTAAACCCTTTAAGACTTGAGTCCAAAACTCCAGAGTTTGTGTGTGGGTGTGTTTGTGTATAACCCCTTTAATGCTGCAAAGCTATCATCATGAGACAGCAGTATCTATGAAACCTTTACTTCATAAAATGTATATTAGTGCCTAGGCTTGCATTAGTGTGGCCGAGTATGAGTGTGTGTCTAATTAAGTGTTTGAGGCAAGAGGAATGAAAATGGTGGAGACATAGTAATAGGACTAAGCATGGGGCCAGGTGATCCCTTTTCAGATTACCTATGCTATTGTTTCCCAGTCTGCTCATTCTACAGAGGTCCCCAACGTGTTCCTCCTGACCCCAATGAGAGCAGGCATTCAGCTCCCAAAAAGACAATTTGCATGACAGGATGAACAGGCCACTAACCTCTAGCTTGGCATGCATCTCCTTCGACTCTGCTGATGAAGACCTTCAGTCCTATGCACCTTCTGGAGTTGATGCACTGGTACCCAAGCACAGTCTGCAGACCGGTGCTGTCTGCAGCTCATCACACTAACCCAGGACCTGATTGTAGACTGTTACAAACCCATGGAATCCGTAAAGGCAAACAGCAGCCTTGTCGACACTCCCAAAAAAGGGACAAGCTGCTTCTGTATTTCTGCCTATTATCTGGATTTCAACCCTTGGTGTGGACATTGACATTGAACCTCTTGGACTATGGCCTTTGTTACCAATTCAGGTTACCCTTCATTACTGTGCTATTGGTCCCCAGTCTGTTCATTCAAACTTTTGGGTTTTTATAAGCACCATAACACGCTCCAAAATTATGTGTTACACCTCTGTTTACCGCAAGAGCCCAGCATATGTATCCTAAACTATTCCTATTTATTTTGTTATTTATTTATCCTTTGGGGTTTATTTTCATACCCTACCTGGATTTTTGCTTGAATAATGGTGGAAGCTCAATGTTGTAATCTTATAGAATACATTTTGTCATATATTTGCTTTATTCTTTACATTCTTTTGAATCTGGGAGAGAAGAAAATCATCATCTTTGGTTTTGAGGAGCTTCCCTACTTCCATCATTATGCGAGTGCATTATAAAGTAATACATTATTATATTGTTTTTATTATTATATTTTTTTATTTCTCTATTAATCGATTTTCCATTTCTGCAACTCCAACATAGGCTACACCAAAAATCATCACTTTTGAAAAGCCTTTTTTTCTTCATGTATATGTGAGTGCACTGCCAAATAGCACCAAACTTTATATCATTGCAATATTACACTATCTTTTCTATTTTTCCTTTTTATGTATACTTCAACTTTGGAATTTTGACTGCATATGGTAATTATATATATTTTATTTATTTTGGGGGGTTTTACTGAGTGCACAAAACACTATTGTTCTTTTGTGCTATAAGAACACCTTGCAGACTGAAAAATCTGTCTCTAACATCTACACAAAAAGAAAAACAAAAACTCATAAACAATACATAAAAAGAGTTCACAATAGACCCAACAAAGAAATTAAGTAGTTTCCTGAGGGAGTCCTAGGGAGGCCGCTAAACAAACACCATATATAAAAATACAATTTTAAGTACCCCCACCTCCCTCCTTGTCCCAACTTTTTGCACCACTGATTGGCAGCTTGAAATACAGTGAAGGAAAAGATTATTTGATCCCCTGCTGATTTTGTACGTTTGCCCACTGACAAAGATATGATCAGTCTAATTTTAATGGTAGGTTTATTTGAACAGAATAACAACAAAAATAACGCATTCAAATAAGTTATAAATGAATTTTTTCCTTCACTGTACAGGCCTCAGTTAGCATGTTAAATGTTAAAGTTCATGACAGTATCTTTAGAAAAAGACTGCATAAGTGAGGCTTGTTTGGAAGGGTCGCCAGGAGAAAGCCTTTTCTCTCTAAAAAGAACATGGAAGCACGGCTTAGGTTTGCAAAGCGGCATCTGAACAAACCACAAGACTTCTGGAACAATGTCCTTTGGACAGACGAGAACAAAGTGGAGATATTTGGCAGTAATGCACCTTGCCACGTTTGAGGAAAACCAAACACAGCATATCAGAAAAAATACCTCATACCAACTGTCATATACAGCGGTGGAATGGTGATGATTTGAAATGCTGTGGCAGGAAGTTATTGCTGCTAAAGGTGATTCTACAAGCTATTGAATCATAAGGTGTACGTAGTTTTTTTAATGACAAGGAGTCCTTATCTCAGATGAGGAGTCCAAATGCAGGAAGAGACACTGCACACCCATACAAATGTAAACACTTAATCAGTTGGGTGATGATAGAAACACCAGCTGAGAAGGTGAATCTGTGCACGAGGGCAACAAATAGTTTGCGAAGTACAGGAGGGAAATCCAGAGAAGGGGCCAGACTGAAGCAAATGGTCAAAGGCAGGCAGCGTAGATTTGTAGTCGGGGTCACAGGCAAAAGGCCTTGGTACACAAAGAGGCAGGTAACACAGGAGAAGGGAAACCACACAGTAGGTAACATTGACTGTGAGATAGCTCAACATTGAAGATGCAATGAACTAATGACATAGCCTGCTATAAATCGGATTACTAGTATTAGTTAATTGAAGGAGCCCTCAGGTGTCTTGCATTGGTGGCTAGTCACATTAGTGATCCAGTGATACTTCCTTATTAGGCCATGCATCCTCCACGGACCTTGTCTAATGACTACGAGGGAACTGTGTCTTGTGACTAATCTCGTGAGATCAGCAGCCACCATCTTTGTTTAGGGCTGTGTTATGATTGCAGTGTATGCGGCCCCCATCTTTAACAAGAAGACATAGTTAAGTTAGATGCATTGTGAGACATGCAGCCATCTTGGATTCTGACATGATAGGTCTCCGTGTACACAGTGGGTGATGGAGCACCAATGGGAAGACAGAATGCTGGTGTGCTGGAGGTATGATATCATCTAAGGCTGTATTTGCCTAATTTTTAGACCTGCTAAAAATTTCTCTGGGTTTTGCCTTGAGACTCCAGGTGAAGCTCTGCTTCTCCAGGTCTCTAGGTCACTGAGGGTAAACTCTGGCTCATAGCATGGCATACCCTACTCCCCTCCCACTATCCCCCCAAAGAAGGCCTATGTGCCGTAAAGTTGGCAGGACTGCCCATGATTTTGCGGGAATGCCTCTGATGTGGCCGGGACTGTCCACAACATCAGCGGGATCGCCCACCGATGCTAGCTGGACTTTCTAGCTGCACCCTGCAAGGAGGGGTCTGGGTAGCCAGGAAAGCATGTAGTTCTGAAGGTGTCTCACCACATGACATCATATGACACTAATGTCAACTTTGCCATGCAGTAAAATAATTCCTAATATATAAAACAAACACACCTTTTGTTCATTTATTAGAAAACTACACAGGGTATACATTAATAAACAGACAGCCTAGAGACTCCCCTGTAATTCTGCTTACTTGATCCTAAGTAGTAAGAAACCAATCCCCTAAAAGTGTGTCCCATCTTTACACAACCAGGCCTGATCTACACTTGCAGTGATTGAGTAATGCTCTCAGATGTTTAACCTTTAGAATATGACAAACATTAATTACACATAAGGGGATCTGGACTTTCTTTCTATTTTATTAAGAACAGGGGATATTATGGATGTTAGCATTTAGTTTTATTGTCGCTTGTATTTATTGTTTCTACATTGTTACTTCTTGTTTCCCGTGGGCATTGCTAGTTCATTATTTTCCAACAGCTTGCTGTGTCATTATTTTACACCACATGACACAATATATGTAACTCTTGGCAAAACCTGAATAATTCCAGACTTTTAAATGGAATTTAACAGGAAGCAGTTATAAAGGGGATAGCTGAAAAGTCATTGATTAGAGAAAATTAGGTGCTATGGATACCTAGTGGAAATAAGGACAAGAAACATTGTCATGTAGAACCTAAATAAATGACAACATACTGTATATAAGCACACGATAAAACCAAGAATGAGTCTTAAATATTTATCTGGCCTTCTACACCACATTAAAAGATTAATTTTCTATTTCTAGGACACTTAAAATGCAAACAAATACCTGACGGTAAAATAAAGGATTGAAACATAATAAAACAAGCTAAATGTACAAATTAATTCACATTCATCTATCAAGAGAAAGAAAGACATAAACCATCTATATATTTGACCTGACTTACTGACAGCTGCACATAAAATGATCACAATTTAAACTCAACGCGAAGACTCTTTTACAATATTTATTTCACGTTTATAATGACCTCTTTTTCCCCTCTTTATGGTCACAAAGTTTTTACGACTGAAAGAGTTCCTCCAGAGAGAAAATATACTGCACATCATAAATTTATAATCTAATGCAAAAGTTTCTTTTTCTCTTTCAATTCTATATAATTGTTCTGCACTTTTCTCCATGAGTATACTTGTCAGACACAATGCTTGTGGGTCATTGTGGGATTGGTACAGCCACCTGCTTGGAGACCTGGGCAGACAGCAACAAATACCCAATTACAGGCAAATTGACCAGAAATGCCTATTTCAGTCTTGAATTGCTTATGCTTACCATTAGTATTATTTGGGGGGGATTGTAGTCATTGCAATTTTTGATTTGAGACCCATTCCAGATTGAGATGTTACACACAATGGAATGTGACGTACCATGATAAAAATGTATGGTCTGCTGAAAGGGACATTACAAGACATTTTGGACATTTTGCCATTCCAAATTTGTAGGGACACTTTGGGGTAGGCACCTTTTCAATTCCAGCATGACTGTGTCCCAGTGCAGAAAGCAAGGTCCATAAAGACATGGTTGGATAAGTTTGGTGTGGAAGAACTTGACTGGCCCGTACACAGCCCTGACCTCAACCCCATCGAACACCTTTGGGATGAACGGAAATGGAGCTTGCGAGTACGGTAAAAATGTCTATGTGTTTAAAATGCAAAGTCATGAAAGTCCCTTTTGGTGTATTGGTCAGGTATCGCGATACTTTTGTATATTAGTGCATGTTGCCTAAAAACACGCTTAGAGTTAAATATGATTTATTCAAAGTTATGATAACAGATTTGCTTTAATAAGGAACTGATGTGATCCAAATACCTATTATATTAACAAATGTTATGACAGACATCATTTAAAAATGAAAAATACAAGGGGAAAAACTCTTGTCTTGCACATTTGTACAGCAATAATGCAAGAAGGAACATATGGTGCAGTTGTGCTGTCAGTGTATCAAATGCTTTCAAACTCTGAAGTGTAGTTACTTGTCACAATATCTAATAAAAACGTTTGTACAAGAACAGTTATATGCAATAGCCTCTGGCTAATTAATTAGCAATGTGAAAGACTGGTGACTTACCTGATTGTGATGTCTGCAAATATGAATTCCCTTGCTCCCCTTGCTATCGTCAAATTAAAAATATGTTTATTGCTATGTAATAGAGTTTGTATCAGAATGTAAAAAATCTAGAACTTTCCTATTCTCTGAATCTTCACATTTCACCTGTGGTTAGAAGGGATGGCAATAATTGCTCTGTCTGCATGTAGTACAGGGTGGGTAATAAAGAAAAAAAACTCTGCAACAATAAATATAATGAAAGCTGTATTATTAGCAATGCCTTAAAATGTTATTTTAAGTCCTGTGAGTATCAGTGTTGGGTAACACAAAATGCTGTACCATTGTTACCTGAGTGGAGGACACAATTCTCCATGCATACATTCCCGGGCGCTGCATGTCATTAGGAGGGAGAACGCTGGCATATGATGTCATATGCATTCAGGAGCAAGGATAGTGGACAAGGCGGGAAGCAGCTACTAGGCTCTGAGCAGTGGGCACTAAAACATAATACAGTATGAAATGGCCTTTCTCACAAAATTACCTATTAAAGATTTAGTTGTAAATTGCAAGAATTTAAACAACAACTAGATGGTGCCTGAATACTTAAACATATCATATTCATGGTCACTGGATGTCAAGATATAAATATGCCCAAGCTAAAAAAATGCACTGCACTGACTGTCCATCAGCATCCCACAAAACTAAGCCACTGAAACAAAGCCACCCCAAAATGCAGTTGCTGACCTATTCTAAATGCAGGGATCAGAGATCATGACTTCTTAAGTGCCCCCTAGCCAAAATCCGGTCCACCTAATAAAAAATGTAATAAAAAATAAAGACCCAATGACGTGGGTGTGTCAGATTTCGAGATGGAGTTTAGCAGGTTTACAGAATTTGACCCCTTCCTATATGAGCCTAACCTACACTATGACCATCATGTGAGGTGTGTGCAATCTATGTGTGATCTACATAGTGTAGTTACAACCATATTGTTTTGGATTTTTTTGGGAAATATTTTTTTTATATTTTAACCACTACATTTTGTGATATACGGTTTACCCTGAACTAGCTTTTCATGAACTTTTATATACTTTTCCTAATAAAGTGAAAGAAGTGTATAGGATTGTCAATAAGTCAGCTGATGAGGAGCTATTGGAAAATGTCAACCTCAATAGTAAAATACTTTTATTCATAGCAAATGTATGCTGCTGCCAGCCTGTCACCACCACCATCACTACTACAAATATTGAGCCTGACTCTTGTTTCTGGGATGGAACTAGAGTCATCAACCTCCCCCTCTGTAAATATGTCACTCTCCTAAATTTTCTTTCCCAGTCTCCTTCCAAAGCAAGAGCTTTATGAGCTGCCAGCTATAAACTGGTTGTTTATATAGGCCATTATCACCCCACACCAGTGTACCAGAATTTGATATTTTGGATGCTAAAAATAATTGGTAGAAGCCTACAGAGACAGAGATGCTTGCTGGCAGGCAGTGTAAGATTCATATGATGGTAACCATTAATCCAGGCCAGAGTATACAGAATGCTTACCCTGACAGTAGTAGCTCTTACTAATTTTGCTGTATTCTGGACTCTGAAGATGTAGTTTGATTATAATCAATTGCTGAATCTTTGCTGTGCTCTTCAGTCAACCCCTGTGCAGTTTTTGTGCTAGATAACTGTTTGAATTCATGTGCATTATAGAGAATGTAGAGTCAGGGTGCAGATAATATTTATCGCATGCCGACCTTCAATCACATATGATCTTGGAGTCATAATCTGAGCACACTCCTATTTGCTTCCAGTGACTTTGTGCCTTACCACTTGCTCAGGACAGATGGGCTTTTGAGACTTAGGTGTTTTGTCATACTATTGCTTTTTGTCTCTCTGTGCAACTACTTGTTTATGCGCAATTCTTTGTGGCTGCAGCTTTTGTGAAGGAATCATCACTGTGATTTTCAGAGATGCATTTTAGTTGGTCCATATTTGGTAAATATGGTTTCACTGGTTTGTGTATGATTCCTCTAGGAAGTTTTGGAATGAAGCACCGCAAAACTGTGGACCATTACCTAAGACAAGTTCTTCACACATACCATGGCTTGAAAGATTAGATTTGAAGGCCTCTATGACAGTAGTCAACTGGAAATCCTGCATCTGTACCAGTTCAAAATAAATGCTGTAAATCTCCCACCTTTAAGTAGTGTGTTTTAAGTAGTGTTGTGCACAAGAAGGAACACTCCAAGGAATAAGTGATATGACATCTGAAGTAAGTGACTGCTCATTTTGCATGAGCTGAAATACTTGTAGTTCTGGTGTTGGGTTCTTTCTTTATTCTGGCCAGCCAGTGTACATGACTTTCCCAACTGCCTTATTTGTTCCTTAACATGCATTATTCAAATTCTTTTCTGCAGGGTGGTGTTTTCAAATTGAATTATTATTTTCTGTGGATCTGGCCAAAAGCACTCATTTGTAATAAGATGGCCAAATGTAATTTACTTCCAAAACAAGTTTCTGATTTTTCTCACAGCGTCGATTTATCAGAGCTAGTAAGATTCTGTAATCATGTAATCAGCTCATACCATTTTCTTTGACTTCATCAAAAAGCAGTTGCCTGTACCCAGATTGTGCATCTAGTACACTAAGCACAGAAGCCTCTACTAATTTATGTGAAATATCCTCTAGGGTAGGCAGCCTATAATGTTCACTCATTTACCTTGTTCAGATTCCATGGATAAATGCATAATCGCATTGCACCTGCACTTTTATTTTCCACTGCCACCAAAGTGCTTAACCATTCTATAGGCTCAGTGACTATCTTTTCAGTTCCAGCTTCACTTTATTCAGTAAAGCTAAAGATATTTTAATTGGAGCATGTATAACAGGTTGCACACCTTCTTTAATTTCAATAGCATTGCAATAACTTCTAGAGTTTCACCAATTTTGGTAGATCTTTTGTTTCTAAGCGGCATGCTCCAGATGCTATGCAGTGAGGTTGGCCCACCGTGATGGAGGCCTGCCAGAAGAAGGACTTCAAAAAGGAGAAAGGTAAGTGATGAGGAGAGAGAGTATAGAATAGATAGAAAAAAGGGAGAATAGAAATAGATAGGGAAACGATAATGAGGAGGAGAGCTAGAGGGGGGATAAAAGATGGAGATACTGAGAAGGGGGAGAAAATTAGAAGAAAAAATGGATGGAAAAGGGGGAACAATATTGAAAAAGGGGGTTGATAATGATAGGGGAAGATAAGAAGAAAATGAAAAGATAATATAAAGAGGAAATATATTATAGGAGAAAACATAACGTAAAGGAGAGGAGAGATTAACAGACAGGGGGAGATGGATAAAGAGAGGATGGATAAAGAGAAAGGAGAGGGGAAATAAACAGTCAGGGGAGAGATAAATAAAGAGGAAATATAAAGAGAAGATGGGAAGATAAAGAGAACAAAGAGAGAAATAGGTCCTGGGGGACATACATCCAAAGTTATTAAAACAGTTTAGTGTTGTACTAGCAAAACTGTTAAACATTTAATAAACTAATCATTGTTAAAGGGACTAGTCAAAGAAGACAGGAAATTAGTGTCAGGCTCCATTCAGGCTGCGGAGCTGCTTCTCTCTTATTCCCCCCGTCTCGCTAGTTTCCCCCGTCTCGCTAGAGTTTCCCGTTTGCTGTAATCCATTCTTGGATTTCCATATGCTCTGTTCTGTGCTTCTGATTCCAGTTTTGCTCTTTGCTTCAGCTCTGTTTCCTTTATAAGGTGTGCCCCACCCGTTTGTTATATTTGTCTCAGTCTGCAGTCTAAAGGTATGTCCTTCTTGGTTGTGTGTTTAGGTTCAATGTTAAGTTTTAGTTTATTAATAATTCAGTAGGCAGGGTTTAGTGCTAGAACCTACCGAATATTAGAGTAATTTGGTGTAGTAGTGGGCTAAGCATAATATGGCCATATGATGTGACTAAATCTTCAATTGTTATCACATAGTCCTAGGCTGTCTCTTTGCCCTCTTTTCCCTGAATAGGAGCAGTGTCTGAGGATCTCAGCTCCTCACATCCCCTATGTTCCTTGCCTTGTTCCCTGTCCTTTGTTATGTCATGTACATGTATGTCTTGTCTGGCTATGTTACATGCTTGGTCTCCCTGTCCTTTGCTCGCGCTGTCCCCCTTGCTTGTTATGTTTCACCTTTACTCTGCTTAGCCTCCCTACTCCCAGCCTACAGCATCCTGCTCATTCGTCTGGAGAGCTATGTCTCATGCCTGCTCCAGGGTGCCTGCAGGATATCACTTTGTTTTGTTCTGGACAACATCCGCTGCTATGTCAGGGCCCTGGTATGTGCCCGCACAACCCTAGACGCCCACTCGGGAGAGTGCAGTAACCCTGCAACAGGCCTTGAACACTATCTTTGGGCCATCTGTATGGACCCAGTTCCTGACAATTAGCAAATGTAGTGCCCATTAACAAGGCAACTACAGGCCTGTAAGTCATACATCAGTAGTGGGGAATGTGATTTGGAGACTGAAGACACAAATGTTAACCCCTAAAATGCCACAATAACATATCACAGCATATCATGTCTGTGACACCATCACGACATTGAAGACACAAAGTAATTTGTCCTTGCAGCTTCCTATGATGATTGGAGTTAAGCCTCAGTGATCACTTCCATAGGATCGATCAGAGGCTTGGAGATCTTTGTTGCTGTTGCAGGTCTGACTGCTTCTCTGGACAGACAGAAGTTCTGGGAACTGCGTCCAGGACTTCATCTTAGGTCCTTAAGGACCTGTTTTTTTAGGACTTATATATAAGTCCTACCATCACAAAGGTGTTAATGTCATAACAAACATACAATAAACATCATCACTCCTGTGTTCTGCTATTTTCTGTTGTGTCTGCCCACCTCACTACATGTTGTTATTTTCAGTCATTATAGTCATTGGCCATGTTCTGCGGTTTATTCCAACAAGAAACCAGCAAAGATATCTCACTAAATCCTGTATCAGCATGCCTCAACCTGACTGTGACACCCTCAAAGGACCACAGAACCCAAGCAGGTCAAACAAGTTTCTCCCTACACACCTTTTTGTTTCACATACAGTATATGGTCACATTACTAACCTGTGCTTAAATAATAAAGCTGTGTGAAATAAACTTCAAATCAAAACTTGTCGCGCACCGCGAATACAGTTGATTGCACCAATCAGCTGCATGCATTTTTCCGCCGCAAAACGCTCACACTAAAACACAGCTGATTAACCAATGCCTGCTAAAACCAAAGTGCCCTGGCCTATACCCTGACCTCTGAATGACCCCTATACCTATCTAATGTCCAACAATGGACAATTACTGCACAGCTTAGTCAGCCTGCACTTTGCAAAGAAAGCGATAATAGAAATGGAGTCATGTTAATGCAGGTTGAAAAAACAGGCAATGTGCTTCCAAGTTGCAAATCGCACCTTGCTTCCCCTGGTTATTATGTGGTGATATATGAAACAGGGACATTAGGACCCTCTGTTAACCTAAGAGGTCCAAAGAAAACAACATCTCTTCTCCACCATGAGAGATATTAGTATTTATACAAGTTAGTTTGGGATTGATAACTGACCACTCACATTGCTTTACAGAACCTAGTGACTGTAGGGACAAAATATGTCTTTTCGATTGACAATATTTGTGAAGGGTGTAGTAATGCTAGTGTTTATAGTAGCGCCACTAGTCAAGAAACTGGGTTACAGAACAGGACCTATTAATTAACTAAATCAAACAGATACAAAGTTTGTAGCGGTTGCTGAAGTTGTGTCCCATTCTGCTTACTTCCTTTTCAAAGTATGGATATGATCCTCCAACCAAGGAGGACAAATGTTAGAACAAGAGATCATAATCTTAAATAAGGCAGTCATAGACTTAGGTGTAATGTAAAAAAAGTCCACTTTACTGAGAGGGTGGTGGGTAAATGCAATAGCCTGATAGCTAAGACTAGAACTGATTAAGAAATGAATATTTATTTTAAGAAAAATGGGCGTAGCAGATTGGGTAAATGGTTCTTATGCTCTGTCTATGTCTAAAAGTTTATTTAGGCAAGAGCCACAGATTTCTCATAAGATTGGACAAATCGTTCCCCCCACCATGTATATAAATACATAAATAACATACATAACTATACACAAATAGCATGTTGCATTCCAGTTGATCTATCTCTGTTATACATTACATTATAACAAGGTATAAATCACTCAGAAATACCTTTACAAAGTTATTGATGTTTTAAATTTGACCTATTGTCCTTCTCTGGAGCACTACCAACTAGCAGTGTAATGAGACAGAACTTGGAAGCGTGGAAACCTGGTTCTTTCATGCAGAGAGGTCAACAATGTCCCGGGAGCTTGGCTTTACCAGAAAGTTATATTCCTATTAATATGAAATTGCTATAAAGTGTGTTCATGCATTTGAAAAACTCTCAGTTATTTCCTGGTAGCTGGGTAATCTAAATCATTCTAACTAGAAAAATGGCTTCTAAGTGCTTTCTCAAAGCACCTATTTATAAACTTATCAAGAAATCAAATCAATATTATTCTATGGATATTGCAATGCTCTTTCAAGATCATTCTATTTGTTACAATTAACTTTGTTACCTTGAATTTCAGATGTGCAGTTCATTGAAATAAAGTTTGAAAGCAAAAATGTTACGCTTTCATTTAGGTAAAACATGAGGGGGGAATTAAAACATCGCTTTAGATAATCAGAAAAATGTAAAATACAATCCTGATGCTTTGAATTTTTTTTTAAGCATACACATTTTAAATAAATGGTTTCCAGTTTATATTATTATGATCTCATGATCAGGAAACTGACAACCTTTCACAGATCTGAGAATATAGCAAATTATGTATTAATGTGTTTTTTTTTGTCTAGGGTACATCATCTCTATTTTAAAGTTCACATTTTTCAACTATTGTTGACATCTTCTTTAGGTCAGAAAAGACATCATCCTGAAGCCCGTGGGAGCAGCCACATTCTGCTGACATCATTAGTTTCTGCTAGCATACATGAATAGAAGAGCTGTGTCCTTCTCTCTGTGGATAGAGGCGTGGAACTACATTAGAGGCTAACGTTGGAGAGAATCACGAATACGGTATTGGAGCCGTGAATGAAGTCATCAATATACAGACTACTCCAATGCCATACCTTGCAAAAGTAATGATATATGTACCTGGAAACTTTCTAGGTCTGGCCTCCTGGAGCTTTGTCTCCAGCTCTTTATAAGGAACAAAGGAGACAACACTATGCTTAAAAGGTCAGAGGAGTAAGTGGAACCAGGGCAGAATGACTGCCCCTCAACTGGGGATTAAACACTGTGATTGTGGGGCCTTAGTGTAAAATCCACTATCACGGTCCGGGGATGCCCCTTACCTCACCTCAGAGGGCTGTGTCCCAGACACCTTCTTGGTGTCCTGCTGTTGGCAGCATGGTGGCATGGGTAAAGCCACTTGCTCTGTGTCGGCATGCGCACACATTTCACAGTCCACACTGCTCAATGTGTGTGAGCTGGTGGACGCATTTGGGTTGTGGGGCACCCTCCCTGACACGCAAGTGGACCAGAGGGCTACACCCATGGATACGGATCACACTGCTGGGGAGACCCCTCGTTTGTTGCCCCAGTAACAGCTGTGTTCTTGCTCACCTGGAGTTATAAACCCCCAGAATACCTGCAGCTTAGTGCAGTCCAGCTGCAGTCCAGCTTCCAGAGATCAAGCATTTGCTTCTGCATCCTTGTTCCTTTGCTCCTGTATCCCATTTTGGACTTCTAGCTTATTGACCCTTGGCTTGTTGTCTGTACCTCTGCTACTCAGCTGGCTGCCCCAAACTCAGACTGTCTTACTACAGCTTTTGTCACTCCTTTTAGATTTGATGCTCTTGGATTTTTTTGTTTTGTTTGTCCCTATTGCTATTGGGCTTCAGCCAACCTTTCGACATGTGCCCCGTTAGATCCAGGTACTTCTCAGAGGGTCTGACAACTACCCATTCATTAGGTTTCAATTATGACCACTTTAAAAGGTGTTCGATCGTGTTAAGGTTGGGGCTCTGTGTGGGCCAGTCAAGTTCTTCCACACAAAACTCATCCAACCATGTCTTAATGGACCTTGCTTTGTGCACTGGGGCACAGTCATGCTGGATCCCCCCAGACCCCAAACTGATATGCTTCCAAATAATTAATACTTGGGTCAACCTCCTGCCTAGCTATAAGATATACTGACATATTTGCATAATAAGGACATTTCCTTTTCTATAAACACATATATCCTTTAAGTTTATGTTATGCAAGGGACAATATGTTGACCTAATGAGACCTTATATTTTAAAATCATATTGTAGGTAATCAAGCTAGTTAAATTTCTTTGTGGCAACCCCCTCCCCGAAAAAAGTCTGAGGACTACACATAAATAGCACCCCTTACCCCGTAAATTCTAATAAGTACAGTTTTCCGAGCTGTTTTTGCACTGAAACAGACTACAAAAGCATTTTAATGCTTAAAATAACTAGAATTTATTTTGACACATTGATGTGTTATTTGGCTGAATCATTGTAGTTATTGGCATTCTATTTAAAGGCTGCAATTATATCACACCTACACCTATGTCACTCAACATTAACTAAATGACACATCATAGTTCTTACTGCTAAATGAAGTTAAATGCTCTAAAAACTATGTAAAGTATTTGAACTTTAATAAAAAACAATGTAATTGACCATTATTACCTTCTCTACCTGCAGCTATTTGACATTTCTTGTAAATATATTGCAACAGCTGATGTTGTTTTCAGTACATAACATTATTGTATCAGTTTAAATAGCAGCACTAACTGCTTATGGAGGAGGCAGGGGGATTGATGATCTTTTTGCTGTTTTACATTTAAATCACTTTTCTTTGCAAAAGGAATATGTATTGCTACCTTTTTTAAAAAAAATCAATGTATTAAATATAAAAGTACTCATGCACCCTGTAGAAGGTTTATGTGGTATACACACATCAGAACTGTAAATATATATTGTGACAAACCCTGTAGCATGAGTGCCATAAATGTCACATGTCGGGGTCCTAAGCACAGTCCTCTAGGGCAATCAGAGTTGGGAACACCAGCTTGTAACAAAACAGCGCTTTATTTTTAACCGCTTAAACCCCAAAAACCAAATCATAAAAAGAAAACCTAGCTCCCAATTGGAGCCCCCTCTAACTAAACTATGCTGGTCCAGACTGACCAGCCTAATCACCCACTAACTTGACCTCCCAGCTAGACCCAGCTAAGCCAGGCTCTGGAAAACCTCCCCCAGACAGCACACACAGGTCCAGGCAGGTAATGCCTCACTTCGCTCAGGGATGGTCATCTTGTTGAATGCCTCTCCTTGACCTGGGAGTGCAAGGAACGTCCTCTTCCCCCTACAGTCTCTCTGAGTATCAGGCTCCAGGGGTTTTTAATGCCCAGCACCTGTGCCTGATGCCGGCCTCATAGAAATCCCGGACTGGATCCTGCAGACGTCTAGCCTCCTGGAAAAGCCGGCATGGATTTTCCACAGAATGGGGGAACGGAGCATTGGCTCACCCTGCTCTCCAATTGCTCTATCAAAAGGGACCCATATGATCTGCATAGCAGCTGTACCCAGTTGCCATACCAATCAACTCCCCAATCTCATTTGCCATTTGTTATGTTCCCTAGTATTTTTCCACTAACAATTTCTCATTAGTATTCCTCCTCTCTCGCATGTACCCTTAATCTTCCTGTATTTTCCTTTCCTTTTTTGCAATAGTTATTTATCCCTGTTTTTTCAGCACCAATTCACTGCTTCCTTTTTACCTTCCAGAAGTGTCTCCTATCTTTTCCCTACTTTCAATTGTTTAACCTGTTCCATTTGTGTCCTCTTTCCTCTCTGTCATGGCGGTTCCGTGCCAGCCTTGTACAGATCTCTGTATTTGCTCCACAACAAGATACTGCTCACTGCTTGGCATAATCATATACCAGCGTTCTGTATCAGCAGACCTTTTGATGACCGCATTTGGTTCTATTCACAGAAAATCTTAGTAGCAAGTGTGCATGATTTGGACAAAAGTCCCTCCAGACTCCTTATTAACCAACAATAGACATTCCCTCATCCCATTCTGTACTCAAAGGGATGGATGACTTAACATGCATATAACCACCGACGCCTGATGGCAGCAGATTCACAAATGGTGGCTATTTGCATTGGCAGAAGTTATATATTCTTCCATGTACCAGTGGCCCCAATGTTTACCAGCATTTTTTGGCCTGTCTGGAAAATAGTTAATCATTTCAAATTGGAAATCCTGTATATCTTGGTGTTACTCGACTAGTGTGAGTAAGTTGCAGGTAAGGTGATGTCCCATAAAACATTTTGCATCACACGCTAATAAAAATGCAAAATCAAGTTCAAATTAAATTCTCATTTGGTTTCTCGATGAAGCTATTTCTTGATTTTGTACAAAAAAAGCCCAGAACACAAAATCCTGCACCTTTTAACATAAGATCATCCCACTTTGCTAACATATTTTTTTCTGTGCTCAAAAGCTGAATTTTCCCATTGTTAAATTGCTAGTTTTGTGTTCTCAGAGTACAGTCTGCAGTTCTATGTGCAGTGAATACAAATCATTCCCAAAATCTGAAATTCAGCTTTTTCATAGTACAAGATAAGGCCAGCAAGAAGCGGTTTATTCACTTAGTGCCAAGCTTGGGGAATTTCTCTATCTAGAGGAGCCTATACATATTTTATAGATATGAAGTAAAAAGCATAGTGTATTTAATTAATCCCTGCCGTCTGACAAATTTATGCAGCAACAACAAGTCACTTCTATGTTTGTTTTCTTTATGTCATATCTAATGGCATTTTACTCAAGAATATTTTGTTTATGTGCACATCTGCCACTTTTTTTGTTTTGTTAGGTTTTTGCAAGTTTGCACGTCCAAAAATTCAACAAAGCAGAAAGCTAAAGGCACTTTGCTTTTAATTCATGCATACTTTGTGTCTACTATAAAATATATCTTTTATGATAAGATCCCTCTGGCTGATCTATTCTCTCACACATAATGGTGATTATGTGGCAAGAGAAGTTGAACCCATATTTTCTAAAGTTGAAGGCTGCTTTATGACACATAAAAGACATAGAAATTCAGGGTATGTCTGAAAGCTGAGAACAAGGACACAAACATGAAATATACTTGATTTGTGGAATGCATTAGTGTAGTCTAGCAATATGTGTTTTAGAAAAAATGTTCCTTTCCAAGAAAATTGTGGATACATATTGTATATAAAGGAACAATATAAGTAGGTGTACCTGTGCCTGGGTTCTCCATTTGCATGCTTTCCACTGCTATACATCCCAGTTTGATTTACTAGCATATCTGCTTCTTTTAAACAAGAAGACTTCATAGGAGGGATGTAAGCAGAAATTGAGTGGAAAAATCTTTTTCCCTAAGGTCTGAAGACTGGACAAACGAGATTAGGGTTACCATAAAGTATACCCTTTCCAGAAGTGCTCTTGTGACAGAGTAGTTAAGCACAAGCCTAATAATATTGTGTTAATAATATAAGATGAAATTAAGTCTTAACCGTGCTAGCCATTAAAAGTGCTGGGGTCCCACACATGGAAACGCCAAGCTGCCCATAAGTCATACTAATAGTGGAATGAGCTACATGGACCATCTGCTAATGTAGCTGGTCCGTTGTAGAACCCCAGTCTTACACATGGTCACGTTATGTTCATTGCAGTCTTTGCCATATTCATCTGAGGACACAATCCTGATTTGCATATGTTACATCCTGACTGGCTCAATGAACCATAATTGCTACTCATGGGCATCATATAAGAGCTGCAGACATTGGGATTTTTCTACCAAACCAAAAGATACCACAATCTTTTATGCAGTCATTTGTTTGTTCAGACATGAGTTGAACGAATGATTTTGATCTATTCATTTATGTAAATTTTCCAAACAGGTCAGTAGATGTTGCAGGCACTGCTATATTCTAATAATGAAGGCTAATAATATTAAGTATTCCAACTATGTAGCATAACAGTACCTGTGACTTTTTAGGTTAAAAAATCTATAATGAATGAATTGCCTGTACATTTCTCCAGCAACAAATGTGGGTGAGCGTGTATGCACGTGCAACCCACTCTGTGGCCATGTTTGTAGTTTTTGTATCTCTGCCATCTTAGTGGCAGCATAGAGATAATGGAGGGGAATTTAAGATTAAACATAACTTGAATTCATCCATCCATGTGTTAACTAATTGCCAAGCACAAGCTATACTTGGAAAGTCACCCTCTACAACGTGGCACCTTGTCATTTCCAATTACAAGTACACTTTAACAATACGTGTGACAAGAGTCCTGGCAGCTCTGTTCACATTTCTGTTCCTGGTAATCTTGTTTTACGAAACACACACTTTTCCTGAGTACCATTGACAGTATTTATATATTAATGTACTGCAGGGCAACAGAAGGCAGCAGGTGAAAAGATTTCCGTGAACAGTCCCTGGACAGACTCATGCAGGATATACAGTTTACTAATGCATTATGACACAGGCATACATTACCAATGATAGCTTGGTGGGGCCATTTCATGATGCTCAGTGTTGCTGGTGGATAGGCCCTTTCTTATGTCTATGGAGTGCCTTACTTCCATGATTTTCCCCAAAATTATTTTTTGCATATCTCATTAACAATGTGCATATATATATATATGCTATTAAGGATAGTGTCATTGTTAAGATTTAAATAAAACATAGTTTAAGTCACTTTTAAATTGGTGTGTAGATTAAGATATTGAACTGCCCAGGGGTTCTGTGATGTCTGTACCAAACAACTAAAGGGTTTTATATGTCTTAAAAAATTTGTCTGCTGGGTAGGCAGTTCAGGACCCAGCTTCCAGAAGCATTTTATATTTTGGGCTTAAAGTCATCTGTTCTTCTGGCTAGAGCTCAAAAAGCTGTATCAATATGATTACAAGCTGACTAGGGTGGAAATGTGCTATCAATTTTTTTTCATACCACTTGAACATTGTAACACAACTGATCACATTTAAGCATTATATTTTTTTAAAAAACCTCATTCATGTTGATCTTTTCTCTAGTGCTTTTCTGCAGTAGGCTACACATTTTAACTACGCCCACCTTTTCTTTATTTCTTTTGTTACTTTTTTTGCTCACCATAAACATAATAAATATGTGATTTGCTGTAATTTCCATGTTTACTTGAATATATCATAGATGTTCCCATCCAGCACTAAGGAGAAACATCTGTATGTAGGTGGAACACTAAGGCTCATGCAGTGTCAGCCCTGTTCAATGCTCACAGCAATGGAGAAGACAAAAGTCATATTGAAATTAGGGTGTCCATGTAACCATGGGTAAATAATTAAAGTTACATACATACTCTCTACCTGCATGTCTTTGCCTAGAATTAATAGAGTTTGTAGCAGAAGAATTAATAAAAACTAATCTACAACCACCAAAGCCAGAAGACTCATTTTTCCTCAGAAATCTTGAGGTGCTGTCACAAATGGCTTCTCCATGTTGGCTTCATTTTTGTTGAATAAGTCATGAGACCGTGTCATTTGTTAGGTTTTGTTGTTCATCTGAGTGGGTATTTAGCTAATTTTTATGTCCTTGTCAAACCATAGAATTCAAAGAGGATGTTTTTTTTTCTTCACACGACTGTATGCCAGTCCTAACACCGCCTGAAACAATATTACATGCAAAAAGCTGTATAGGCACTCCCTGTTCTCATCCAACAGTTGCAGAGCTTTGTATGGCTTGCAAAAAGGCATACCTTACGTTTTAAGAACTTTTAAAAATATTGCTAATAAAACTATTAAACACTATGGATCCTAGTATCAATCCCTGAGGTACCCGTTAGAAGATCCTTCAACGAATACTCACCAATAACAACAACCTTTTCTTTCCCCTGACTAAGCCATTGCCTTATCCATTCAGCTATATTAACATCCCTGAGTGCTTTGTGATTTTAGGTCATACTAGCACAATGCTGGCTGCTGGGAAGAGGTCCCAGGAAGAGGTGACATCATGGGTGGTCCGGCTAATGTCAATGGGCAGCCTCTCTGATGTTGCATTGATTAAGGTTTGAGCGGGAAAATAGGACTAAATGGGCTAAATGGACCAAATGGTTCTTTTCTGTTATCAAATTTTTTTAAGCCTATAAGTATTTTTAAATCCCTTTTTGTAGAAGAAAAACCAAACGTCTTTTTGTGTATAAACGTGTACTTTACAAATAGCTTACATGCATATGACAATGATCACGCCTCTGCTGCATAAAGAGTTAAACCTTAGCCTTCTGAAGCAAAAAGTTAAAAATACTGTTTTCATGTATTGTTAATGCAGACATCAAAAGCTGTCAAGGTTATTAACCTCCAGCCACATTCTCTCTTTAATTAATTTTCTTAACATTGACACAAGTGTTACATTTTTGCCGAATTTAAAGCAATTGCTCAGTTCCAAGATCATTACCAGGTTCATTGGTATGGCTATGGAAGAAACGGCATAGGGTAGCAAGAGATAATCTTTGAAGTCGCTGATTAATGTCCTTAATTAGCTAAAATTAAAACAGAATATTTAACAAGTATATAAAGAATCCCAATCACTTAATCAATCACAATAAAGAAATGTGGTATCACCATCAAATGTAGTGCCACATCTAAATTAGTGTGACCAGAGATACTTTTCATCAGGGGACAGCCCCCTGGGTGACACCAGCCACCAGGAGTGTTGAACCCTGAAGCCAACAATTAAACTATTTTTCTAAAGTATATTGGCCTTTCTATTTAAATGCTATAAAATGTAATTAGCACTGTCAATATAATTATGAAACCCTTAACGTATCAAATAGTTTAATTTTCTCAGATGTTATCAAACAGACACAGACTTCAAACTATCTTTGAGAAATCGGAACAATATCTGGCAACTAAATTTTACATAAAATAAGACACAAATGTAGGAGAGGTCTGATTGTAATTAAAGTATATGGTAAAGGAGCAATAGTTACATAGAATATTTTTGCATAAAATCTCATGTTTAAATGCAGACTTGCTATCTATAATATAGCTATTCTAGCAATTATTGCATACAAGGTGGCACTCTAACCCCCCTAACAAAACTCTGTAAGTAGTAAGGCACATAAACCTTGCTTCTAAATTCCAATGTGGAGGCTCTGATCAAGGAAAGAAGAATGCTGTTAACAGAAGAGACATGGACCAGTGGCAGCTCACGAACACACAGAAAATGCTTGCATGATCTGCCCCAGGCTCTACCAAGCACCATTAAAAAACAAAGATCCTTACATGCTGGTATCTGAGGTTTCGTTGATGTTTGTATCCCAAACCTCTTTGGTGTATTGTCTATAAACCCAGATGAAGAGTGAAAGAGCAGGTGCACTTGTGATCATAACTTGGAACTGTCTAGGTTTGACCTGTAGATTCCAGATAAAGTGCTGTTTGCCCAGTCACTTGGACTTGTCCACTCCCTGCTCACTTTTACTCCTACTCCTAAACCTCTTGATGCTATATAAGGCTAGTCTCTTCCCTATGAATAGCTAGCCAAGCACCCGAATAAGGCTAGCTCCCCTCCCTTGTGAAGTAATTTCCCCAGAAGTTCCCAGGTGTGTTTGCGGTATATACATTAGTAAAATGGGCTTATTTATTTTTTTTAGAGATAAGTGATTTTTGTTTACCCAACTTTAGCTGTTATCTATATCTTACATTTTGCTTTGAGGTCTAAAGTAATCCGTGATAGTTTAGTGTTTGCAATTTGTACAATCACCAGGGCTTCTACTTTCTACTGCCTAAAATAAACATGTTTACCTTACATATATTTTTTTGTGCTTATAGTAATATTATGTCTTTAGCAAGGCAAAAAATCTAATGAATCTCTCCTTGCTAAAAAATCAGCTTGCCATAGTTTGATTCCAAGATACAAACGTACAATAACAATTTAATGGATTGACCTGTGCATACATTCCTGACAAATCTATTTTATTTTGTCAGTCAATTTATCTTTTTCTCCATTTCTTCAATTGGCAAATATGATTATTCATATTCTCAAGGCATTAGTGCGATTTGCTCATAAATCTTCATATTGCTACTAAAGAGAAATCCTTGTAAGTCTAGCTCTACCAGAAGTAATAAGTTTGGGAGGAAATCCGCCAACAATCTGAACACATTTGACCTGCATTGATTCTTTCAATGACTGAAATATTGCAGCCTTCAGATGTAGTCTTGTTGGTTCTATTTTACCTGGTTAAGAGATGTGATAAATTACATACAGAGAAAGAAGAGGCCGATAAATCTCAATCACCAGGAATACTAGAACAGGCAAGTAGAGCAATAAATGCTACAAGATAGCACGAAAAAAAGAACAGGTGTGTATATTGCATCCTTACCTCATTTTGCCAGTGGACAAGACAATGTTATTCTGTTACACACACATTTAAAGTAAAATGCTAGTGAACAAAGTGTATTTACACAAATGTTGGAATTGATTGCTGATGTAGATACGTTGAGTTGTATAGAAAGGAGCAAATCTGATTAATATCAAAATGACGTATGGCTTGATATCAATATTCTAGTTCATCACATAAACTTGCTTTGTTAAGGTTAGGTTAACTTCAGTATCAAGTCCTTAACCTACCCTAAAACATCTAGACATCCGCTTTATATAGTTCTAGGACCATTCATTGGAATAGAAATAGAAATGAACAAGGACAGTTTATGCAAGGGATCATGTTGTCACTACAATGTATTAGTCTAGAGCATGCCAATTTATACTTACCCAAGATATACCAATGCTTTTATTTTCCTGATTATTTATTATTTTCAAACAGATTTAATTGGTTGAAAAGCTGGTCCTCAAGAGTTAAAAAACAAAGATTCACTCTACTAGCACAAAGGAGGAAATCAGCAGCATTATCTTCTTCTCCTGAACTCCCCATAATCATTGAATATAATTATATAGCTTTGGAAAGGTATTTTTGGTCATCCGGATCTACGGAGAAACATGATAAAATATTGTCAATGTGGAAGCAGAGCAATTAAAGCTTATATATCACCCACAAGCTTATCTCTATAGGTCACTGGAATTACCTGGGTCCCCCTAGGAAAGCCCTTTTTCCTTGGGGAAGCATTGGTTACATCTGGCCACAGAATCATGTCTTGCTCTATCTTCTAATCTTAACCTTTAATAAATAAAACTTTCTTTAACTTGTAGCTTATCACCTTTCTCCTTTCCCTACATTTCACTCTATTTGGACTGACTGAGCTTCTTATAATGTCAGAAAACAGAAACGAGTAGTATAAAAATTCACAAAGTATGTACTATTTATCTGTGACATGTTTTTGTAAATTTATTAATGTGCATTGTAACAAAGATATCTCATGAGACTCTCATCAATCTATCAACAGATCACTTTATTGCTGGAAACTTCTCTTTCATCTGCCGCTTACGCAGTCATTTGCAAAAATGATTCTTAGGTCCGTTCTCTTTTTTGTACTGCGATCTGTTGAAATGAAAACTACTAAAAACCATATGTACAAAGAAATAATACAAAGGTAGACACCAGCCCTTAAAGATTTCAGAAAAACAAATATAGACTGAAATCATGCGGACTCAATGGAATGGTGAAAATATTTATGCCTAGTTTCCAAAGTAAAAATGAAACATATGTTCGACATACTTTTTCTAATATTGCTGAAAGGGATTGAAAGTTAGATAAGAAGGTCTCTTGAATAAATTCACATTCCGAACCTCTACTTCCATATTTATGTTTACCATGTCTTTCATTTGCATGAAATTAAGAAATGATTGATGATGATAGGGATGTTTTGCTGAAAGGGATCAACAATTACTATAATTTTATAAGACAAAGATAAAATAAGACATTTGCTTTTTATGAAAGGGGTATGTTTTATGCCCTTGTTATTTTCTCTAAGGCATACATGAATTTTTCAAACATCAGCTTTGAATCACAATGGAATGGAAATAAATAGGATTAATCAAAATTTCACTTTGTTGCTGACCTGATGGAATGACTAAATCTAAAGAATGCGAAAATATAGTATCGCAACAAGCTTCTTTTTCAGATAAAATTAAAAAGAAAATAATAACGCAATTATGATAATTTATAGTGATTACCTTCAATTAGCTAAAGAAAACACAGACTAAAAGCTTGGACAATGTAAAGATATGAACTTATAAACTGATGACAGACATTTTAGCACAGCTTTAAAATGCATGAAGTCCAAACTTTTTTTAATGGTTTTATGGTGTGGTACTAATTCCATGTGAAATGTGTTCTACTCTAATATATTAATTAGACCAGCAACAAATATATATTGGAGAAACACCATACCGGAACGAAACCGAGACTTCTTATGTTAATTGTATGTGATATCATTTTTAGAAAATGGATAAGGAGGGGGTTAATGTTATCAATGTTGTTTATGCAATTTAATTGTTAAATCTGGGGTAGACAGAACTTAATTGCGTATACTAAGCATAATGCCTGATACATGTGTTTTGGGCCACTAAAAAATAAGTAAAAAAACTATTTTTGTTCCTATAATGCTGATAATAAAGTTCAATTTTTGGCACATCCTTCGCCTTATAGGAAAGCAGGCCTACTTGGACAGATTTTGCATTCGGTCCTGCCATATTGCCATAATTAGCTTATTGCGACACTTAAAGTTCAGCTAGAGACTAAAGTCTTTAAGGTCAATGAGCTAAAAGTCAGGGTTTTGTATACCCTACAGGCTAATACGCAATAATCACACTAGGTATTTCGATATTCAGGATTATGTTTTGTTAGTGTAAATAGGTCTAACGTTTATTCAAGTCTGTTGAGAAACTTACTGTACATTCTGAGTTCGTGTTTTAGTTTGTTCCTGCTGGAAACGATTATATTTATTTATCTATTTTAAGATATGAGCGGTGTTTCACATTAGGAGACTTCCTTTTCCAATATCAGAAATAAACTCAGCGCTTCAATTAACTCGGCGGGAGATCAAATTACACTAGGGTCTGCTTTCTTGAAAGGTTGGTAATTAACTTATTTCCAAAAGTGATGAAGAAATAACCCCATCACTGCTGGAAAAACAACACAATATCCCGAAATGTAGCGTAGACTCCTTTTGGCTTTTAGCTCATTTGGGGATACACTGAGGTTTTCAAGATGGATGTACATGCATAAACAAGAACAAAAATAATATATATCAAACAAATAGAAGTGCAAACAGATATGGTAACCAATTTCATCTAAGCTCTTATTTTACAATATTAAAATTACAATGCTTGTATTGGGGGAGTGAATCAAACTAAAAACATGTGCAAACAACTATTGGTGGAAGTCATTGCTTTCCCTGCATTAAGCAAAAAGATTAGTGTAGGCATCATATGAATAAAGGACTACTGTAAATAGTTTTGTTTTTTTCAGTTTCTGTCTAATACATTGGACCAATGTTTACTGGAATAGATTATCTACTGTAATCTTCCGAATGTTTTAGCCCTAGTACACATGTGTTGCAGTTACAGCTTCACTTAGTAACATCATTAAGAGTGGATTTGGTCTATTTACTTATCAAAAGAACCTATTGCTTATAAGATTTTGTCAAAGAAAAGGATTAGTGCTTACAGTTACTAAATGTACCCCAAGAAAGCTAAATTTCTTGAGATACAGTTTATGAGGCATAAGGGGGCCAGTCTATCATACCTAATCAATTTTCTGACATTTGATCTCATCAACCGGCCCATGTACACTATGGAGACTGAGCCGGGATATGGCTTACACACTTTTTAATACCACGAATATGCCGGCTGTGGAGTGGCAGCTGTGGGGATTGTCCTACAAAAAGTTAATACGTTGCCACATAAACTGCAACACACATGCCCATGCTTACTCTAACACTATACACATTCTCTAAAACCAAACACTTAAACACACACTGATTCTAACACAATACACTTACACATATATACATGCACTCACTCTCTTCCTCCCTCTTGTGCAGAGTTGCGTCTTTAGTGCAGCTCGCACAAATTGTAAGGTGTGTTAGGTAGCCCTGCTGAGCACCTTAGAAACAGAAAGGTACAGAAGACTGCAGTATACTTCAGGGCTGTTCACCAACACACTTGTATTGGTGCCCCCAAGCCCACCCATAGCGATGCCCCTGAAACAGGTGCCAGTCTACAAGATTCTTTATTATTTAGGTGGTAAACACCTTTTACACAAGCTTTCATCATATAATGATATTTGGCATATATTTGTTATGGTACCTCATATGTGAAAAACTTTGGCTTCATCAGATCATCCTTTACCCATCTGTCCGAGAAACAACACATTTATATTTCACATACAGAGTTTAAAACATTCCTGTCATGTTTATTATAATACAAGATTAGCTCATAGGACAGATTGATATTATATATATCTAGTATGAAAATAAGTAAAATTTTGACATTATAACTGAATATGCACTTTATCAAAAATGACTGCACGTCATGAAAAATGACTACATTTCCAAACTGATGCACAAGCTACACATGAAATTATATAAAATTAATAAAAATAATAAAACATTTAAGTAAGTTAATTCCAGAAACAAATATTTTTTCATTATGAGTTATTTGAATGGATTACCTCTCTTCAGAAGCCAAAACAAATAATGGCCTTATATTTCAATTATGGTTAAACTGGATGATCATATCATTTGTCCAGGTAGGTTCTAATCTATTAAAACGAGTTCACAAAAATGATGAGGCATAGATGATTAATAAAGACACAAGATAAACGGTAAAACACAAAGCTATGATCAAATGGCACTTGTCTTCTGCATATACGTTACATGTAACAATAATGAGAAATGTGTCGATGAACTAGAACATCATGAAAAATGAACCATTCTTAATCTACATTTTCTGAGAAAGCTCAATGTCTACTCAATAAAAAAGAACGAATAATAAAAAGGTACATGACTCATTAGTCAAAAGTATTATCTCAGCAAGGCAGGCACATAAAACTGAACATACTCATACTGACATGATGTAAAAGTTTCTGATTCCTATCTGTTTATATAATAAGACAATGGCAGATTGTTTTTTCTTCATGGCCACAAATATTTTGTTAGGAAAACTGCAAAATATTCTTATTTTTATTTAGTTTATTGTTTATGAAGATTTAATCACAGAAGAACAACAGGAACTTTGAAGATGATTTTTTGGGTTTATAGTGCTGGCATTTGCATTGCTTGCCAAGTGTTTCTTGTAAAAAGTTTGAATGAGGGCAATTTTTGACTTATTTTAAGAATTATTTCTAGGAAGAGTATTCAACAGCACTAGGTATGAGGTTTATGAATCACGGGTTAGGTTTTGTCTTGTTAATTAAGAAATAACGACACAACCACCAGAATAGTAATAGTAAACATAAGTGAGGTATCAGAGACAATGACTCTACACAAACCAGTAAATATATTGAGAAAAGCTTCCCAAGTTATCCAGGTACCATGCCACACCAATTTTGAGGACATACCTGGATGCTCACCTGAGGTTCCAAGCGCCATGTCCCACAAGGAACCCCCCATCAGTTTTTACCAGCAATGATCTTTACCACAGCATTAACTCCTTGGATACCTGGCAAGCTACCAGCAAGAACCCATCCCTTGACACCCCAAGCCAGATAGCCTTATCACAAAAGAAACATGGCCTTTTCTATACCTACAGCCCTAGCCTATCCATGCTCTGCAACTTGTCAGGGCCCCCTGTAGTCCATTCTGGCCCTGGTGGGTTTCAATAGAGAAGGTGAAAAAGTGCCTTATACCTAAACAACACACACAATGTTATTTGCAGAAGTTTAAGTAATGAAAACAATCCTGAAACCCAAGAAACAAAATCAGGGTTCACGATATATGTGCTCACAGTTACATTTTATATGGGTTTAGCAATGTAACAAATGTTTCTTTATTGACTGTAGAAAAAGCCACTGCTTTTCATTGGTTAGATTTCTAAATCATTTGTTGCTCATTTAAGGTACAATAACCCGCAACTGATTGCTACCAATATGTAGCAAGGTATGTAAGTCAATCATTGCCTTTCTCACCAATCTGTCAACTGCAATAATTACATAACCAACCCCCACCAAAATGTCTGAAAACATCGTATTAGAGACACATCTCTCTGTCTATCCTCATAATTAACAATCAATGGCAATACATGATTTATTGCATACTTTATTTATGTGTGCACGGAAAAAGGCTATGGTATAATCATTACATGATTTAATTTTCTTCTAAAGACAGCTGAAAATATAGTGGTCATGAAAATGTCAAATTACTGTAATTATACTGTAATTATCAAGTAAATTACATAGAGTTTTCAACCTCTCACTCTTAGTCACTTAGTTTTGTTCAGAATTGATTTAGTTTACTTTTTCTTGCATCTATCTATCTATCTATCTATCTATCTATCTATCTATCTATCTATCTATCTATCTATCTATCATCAGAGACATTTCCCTGCAGATGAGCATATTCACTTTCCTCCTGGAAGCAGCAGCCATTTTACAATTGCTGAGCATAGTGCATTATTATTATTATTATTATTTTCAGCAGAAGTTTGTTACTTTTGCATCAAACAACTTTTTTAAAAAATGTTTCCAGGGCTCAAAAATGATGGCTTTGCAAATCATCATTGGATGGGGCCTAAAAGAGCAAGTAATGTTCCCCCCCCTACAGGTTTGAACCCTTTTATTGCCAAGAGGTAAACAGTGATTTTCACTGTCCACCCTTTTGCCATCCAAGGTGTGCTTGGATGTCACTCCTTCCATCCATACATGGGACTTAAGTTAGGGTGTGGGTTGTTAGGGTTTTTAAAAATGTGGGTTTTTTAGCTTTAATCCTGCCCCACCAGATTAAATGGTGAAGGGGAGGATTGTCGGTTCCCTGGTTACATTTTTTTTAAAATAATTATTTGTATTTATTTATTGTTGGGGGATGATATTTGTAATAATTAATAATTAATTCATTAATTAATTTACTGTTGGGTATTTTGTTTGCACAAAATTTTGCTGGTTTCAGTCAAAGGCATGCACATTACCATAACCTGTACATCCTTTTAAAAAAGCAAAATACAAAGTTCTAAGCAAACTTTATGGGTCTCTTCAGTCATCATTCAGACAAAAAAATCATAAGAACAGGCAATATAGCTTGCACACCACACTTAGCATATACAATGGAAGCCGAAGAAGGGTGGCATACATGAATGGTGCAAGGTGAGTATGGGAGAAGGAAAAAACAGAACCGCTTCTATTGATCTGCCCCTTAACTATATGACAATTCAGAGATTTTGGTGAAGAAAAGGCAGAACACCTTAACTACCTTCTTTCCCCCTTCCCATACCTCCTATGGGGTCCTAGTATCAAAACAATAAAACCAGTTAAAAGCATTTTGCAAGCTCAGTTGCAATTGTTAACAAAAATGAAATAAAAAGTAATAGATTATTATTAAATGTCTCATAACGTTGTACTATTGTATTATACTATTTTATAAAATAAAATCTTTCCCTTTGTATCTTTTTTATAGGATTGATCCGAGTGTGCATTCTAAATTTATAGCCATATTTTGTAGAGATAGCCATTGAAACGTTTTATATGAAAAAAGTGAATATATTTGCAAAGATAATATAATCCACCTCATAATATCATGAACAACATTGTTTAAACATCATGAAATCAAGAGTTCATGAAATCATGAACTCTTGTTCTGCCTTTTTATGCAAGTCATTTCAAGCGAATAGTAATTGTGTTAAAAATGCGTAAGTCCCCTGATTAATTGTATCTGATGTTGAACAATTAACAGAAAACAATCATTTGCATTTTAATAACATTGTAACCATCTGGTAAATTAATCCATTAATCTTGATTACTTTAGTGGCATTCACTGACACATGTAGTTCAGTAGCATGTAGACCATTGTATCACTTTTCAACATCACAAGATTTCGATGCTAATATTCTCATAGTACAGGGTGAGGTACCCACAGCGAAGCGGTGCAACAGACTATACCCCTCCCAGTAGGCAAGGCATGGTCCAGCAGATTGATAAACCTGGATCCACAGCAACGCCATGGAACAGACGAGCTAGGTTAAGAAGCCAAAGCCATAGGAGCGGCAGAGGTAGGCTGAGGAGTCACTTCCCGTTTGGTGGAATCCGGCGGCCATCTTGAGTGTGGCAAGACTGTAGCCTATAAATATAGGTGCCTGCAGTTCTTCGTCTTACGACCAGAGGGCGCATAGAGGTGGATGGAGGTCTTCCTCTTCTCCGTGCTGGTTGCTGCGGCGGTTGGCTGGCAGAGGGAGGTCTCCCTCTCCTCCGCGGCTTCTGGCTGACGGAGAGGGGTCTCCCTCTTCTCCGTTGGGCCAGCTGAGACTGCTGGCTGCCAGAGGGAGGTCTCTCTCCTCTGTACCAGCGGTTGCCGATTCAGGTAGGCGATACTCAGCAAAAGTGTTCAATATCAGTCAGCTGTTGCATGGTCCAGTAAGATATTGTCATGTATAAAAAAGGGTGTCAACTCAAGTCAGGAAATATAATTTTGCTTCCATATAGTTTAACAGTAGGACCCTTCCTTAAATATGCAGTGCACCTATAGAACATTATGGAGCTTCAAAATTGCAGAGGCAGGCTGCAAAATTAATAAGAGGAATGAAACCTTCTCAGACTTGAGAAGTTGAGTTTGTATTTGTGACAGGGCCAGGTTAACTGGAGTAGCCTCGGACCTGTTGTACCCGGGCAGAGACAGACATTTTTGTGGAACTCTGGGTCGGGTTGTCTGGGGCAGTTTGCACAAAGTGTTTCGTTGTGTGAGGGTGTTTTGGAGGTCTTTGTTGGAGATTCGTGTGCGATTTAGTCGGGTCATGGAGTGCATCAGTGGCCTGTTTCCGTTCCCATGGCCCGATAATATTTTATACGATGTTTTTAAGTTATAGCCGGACTGAATGTGGCTGCAGCTCCAGCCCTTCAAAGCGACATCATGTAACCTGGCTGGAGCTCTTAATCGGCCAGCACAGCCCTGTTTGCCCAAACGGCAGCCTCACTACAGGGGGGATAACACAGGTGGGGAAACCCATTGTATGCCTTAATCCACTCACTTTATCCATTGCTGGTGTACTCCCCCCGAGCGGATGGGATATGGGGTTGGATCCTGTTTGTATTGAGAACATCTGTTAAAGGAACATTGATAGAATTAAGGATCTATGTAGGTTCTATGTGTTTGTAATAAAGGTGGTTCTTGTTTTACAGCACTAATGGTGGTCTGACTGGTCCGTGGATAGTTGGAGCTATGCGTATGCGGGATTGATTGGTGATTCCTCAGCCCTCAAACAGGGGTACCCAGCCTTGGATACGGTGACCCTGTAACAGTTTTAATTAGAAAAAGGCATCTTAGAGGAGATATTACATAACTATAAACATACCAGTCACTCTCTGATGACTGGTTTATTAGCAGGACTGTACAAAGAACAAGAGGAAACCATTCAGACACGAAGAAAGACATTTTTACCTAAAGTAGCAGAAAGCATTATTTAAAGAACAATAAAAACATAGAATTTACTACCTACAACATGGAATTCACTACCTACCTACTCACGTCAAATGCAGTTGATACTTTTAAATATGGACTGATGATTTTTTTTTAGTAAAGAAAACCATACAAGGGTAGAACTCTTGAGGACGTTTATAATGAGTTAATCTAGTGAGATTCCCATTTTAGAGTAAAGAAGGAATTTATTGGGCATAATGTAGGGTTCTTCTGGATCAACAGCAATGGATCAACAGCAACTTCCAGACTTTTGTCTTTTTTATCTAAATTACAATGCTATTGTGTCACTATGTGTATTAAAGATGGAGGTTCTGACAGTTAACTGACACTAATATTCTTGTGCACAAGCATTATAATTGTTTATGTTTACATCCACAGAAGAGACAATAACAGGTATAAATTTTGTATATCATGCTATTGTGGTGTAAATATTCCTTTTTTTAAAGCCATTTTTCCAGGACGGATGCAATTTGTATATTTTGCTCAGTACATGTAGAGTGCTGCCCCGCAGTATGTTGGGGTGTATTACTGAGTCACTTCTGTGAGTTTATAAATCCGCCATATTATAAGGTCAAAATGCCTAATGCCTAATGCCTAATGAGATAAACTTACATACAGCAAACTTTTCCAGAGGGGTTTTCTAAACCAGCTAATTATCAAATTAAGCATTTAAAAAGCAAGAACCATACAGATGGAAATATAAAAGGTTTTAATTTAAATATATTTATCACCAAGTTGGGATAAAGTTTTGCTCGTGCAGTCCTGTCATGCATTTATATTAAACCCAGACATACTTTATAAGTGGAGTGCTTCCTATCAAGCAATATTTGAAATATATGTTTGCTTCAAAATCTCAATAAAATGATGTAGGAATGCAAAATGCACTGGATTTAGCTAATTTTAATAATGCCTTGTTTAGCATTGTAATAACAAGCCTGTTATTGCTCTGTTTTGTAACCAACTGACTAGTCATTATAGTAAATGGGAAATTACATTTAAGAAGCTACACTGAAAGCTTCTCACAAAATGCAAGTAATTTCACGTAATTCGGATTCGAAACTAAAATAGAATATTTACCAAGTCATTTTCTTAGTTTGCAGGAATTTGTGGGAGTAATTTCCAATAGGCCTATTTTGTAAGAAAATTGCAACATAGTGTATGTAAGCATAATTACACTATAAATGCAATATTTAAACTGTAACAAGTTGAGCGGCATTGCAATTACCCATACGCAGTATGGAAAAGTTGGGAAACATTACAATTACCCATAATCCACCAAGCCATCTCAAATCTAGTAGTCAAGTAGAGTGTAAAATACAGATACTTCAGCAACTCTTACAATATATACAAACAATTCACACTATACAACCTCTTGTAAGGCACTTACCTGGCAGCCGCGGGGAAGCTCCTCTCCATCCTCCCGGCAGAAACGCCGGCACGGGTCCCTGCTACATGAAGCAGCCGCTCACACGCGCGGCCGCTTCATGAATATTTATGCGGCTGACCGCCGCCTGGATTCCGCTGCGTCGCTATGGCGACGGTGGGCGCGGTTACGTCAGGGACGCCGGGGAACGCCTCCCCGGGCTATTTAAACTGCTCAAACCTATCCACCGGTGCTCAGTTGTACTGGTGCTTCTGTACCTATTGAGCCCCTCGTATTTTACCTGTACCTTGCTACTATTACTGGTATCCTGACCCTGGTCTGCTCAACGGCTATCGTGAACTTCTGGTATCCTGACTCTGGTTATTCTTCCGACTTCGTGTATCTCTGGCATCCTGACCCCGGTCCGCTAAACGGCTATTGTGTATCTCTGGCATCCTGACCTCGGCTATCCATTCGGCTCCTGTGTATTTCCGGTATCCTGACCCTGGCTTTCCTTAACGACTCTGTGAACCTCCGGTATCCTGACCCTGGTCTGCTTAACGACGCTGTCCTGATCACCCGTGCTTACAGCAACACCGCCAAGTGCCCTGTTATCCACCTCAGGCCCCTTGTGCGTGTCCTGTATTGAGCAAGCGTGCTCCTTTCCTGCATTCCGGATTCCTTCTGGTAAAACGATCCTTACAGAACAACTGAGCCAGGACATGGAATCCGCAGGAATTGCTGACGCCCTCTCGGCTCTCACGGGACAAATTGCCTCCC
>VKOC01001009.1:0-51118 GCA_009364415.1 Spea multiplicata | reverse complement strand
GCACTATTGTCAATGTCTGGCTCAATGTATAGTGAAAGGGATTACGCTGTACCACCGTCAATGTGTGCCTCAGTATATAGTGATAGATGTTATGCTGTACCACCATCAATGTTTGCCTCAGTATATAGTGGCAGGTGCTATGCTATACAACTGTCAATGTCTGCCTCAGTATATAGTGATAGGTGTTGTGCTGTACCACCGTCAATTTCTGCCTCAGTATATAGTGATAAGTGTTATGCTGTACCACCATCAATGTCTGCCTCAGTATATAATGATAACAGTAATGCTGTACCACCTTCAGTGTCTGCGCCGGTATATAACAGTAGAAGTATGCAGTTTTAAAGTGTGTGTGGGGGGTGCCACATACAGGATCAGCCCCAGGTGCCAAATACTCTAGGTACGCTCCTGGGTACAGTAAATGCATATATTGTTTGTTTGTTTTTTTATTACCTAATTTTTTTATTGGTATGTCCATAAAACGCATCTCAAGAAACCCTTATGGACATCCCTGCCGCTACACAGGAGATCAGGCTGTTGCTGGCTTTCTGCTACCCGATGTTTACAGTTTAAAACGCCCGATTACTCGATCGGGCATTACCTTCCGGGTCTCGTCACTGCTGACGTCACCCGGAAGGTCATCCGAGGAAAGGATATCCCCTGCATAGACCCTGCTGGGATATCCAATCGCTCAGATGAGGCACTGATCACAGACCATAGACTTGCATGGGGATCACAATGTGATTGGTGCTGGGGGATAGCAGGGAGGAAAATGAGAAACCATGTTTCTCACTCTTCTCACAAGCTGAAACACGATTCAAAAAACCACTAAGACAATACAATAAAAAATTTTTAAAAAGCAATAAAGTGAGATAAGTGATGTCATTGTGACATCACTGGCATTAATAACATTTTCAAGAGGACCTTTAATCATACCGAGCTGATAACAGTGCAATTTAAAAAAAATACAAAATAAAATAATTAAATATAGGTTTTTCTTTCTTTAATTATTATATTTTTCATTTATTTTATTTTTTTGTATTTTTTTAAAATCCCATTGCCCTAACACAACCACTAAAAGGTATAACCCCCTGTCCCCGTTCACAACCCCCAAAACTGTTGAGCTATAAGTATAAAAAATACCCTATAGGGTACTATATGTAAGGGATGGATATGGCCCTCTAGAAAGAAAAAACTAAGGATACGGGGTATTTCCCTAATCAGAAGATGCAGCTGTCATGCTCTAGAGCTTTCTAGTTCTGCTTCAGTTCTGTTCCCTTTATAAGGTGTTCCCCACCCGTTATGTTTGTCTCTGTCTGCAGTCAAAAGGTATGTCTCATCGCTATGTGTAACACATACCCTGTGCAAAAAAATCTAAGCAACACAGAAGTGTTGGTGAAATGAAGTGCAGGAAATAATTTCTGCGGCCACCTTTGACTGGTGGGATTGGTGGGTGCATGAAGAGCGCCCACGTACCCCTGATACAGTAATCTGGGTTGTCTGCTTTACAGAAATATATACTTTTGTGGGTATTTGTTTAAAATTAGAGTTGCAATCCCATCATACCTAATGTAAAAATTCTATAGCTGTAAAAAAAAAATTACACAGTATGTTCCCTATAAGTGTTGGAAAAGACACCTGAATTGATGCATTTGGAGGGGATTTCCATCACTTTACCCAATTTTGTGAGGAATTAGAGGGGAAAATATATTTTAAAAATTCAAATTTTCGCTACTTTCTACTAAATTTCTCATCCTATTTTCAGCTAATTTCTCTAACTATGTATCAAAAGTAAGCCATCTCTCTCCTTGAAAAAAAACAATATATAGTTTACATGGGTACACTATTTGCACGAAAGGGGAATAATTGCTGAACCAACATAATGCAAAAATGGCAAAATTGCTCTGGGACTTGAGGTACCAAAAACCCCTGGGACTGAAGGGGTTAATAATAAATGGGGGGGGGGATTTGTTTACAAACTATACACATTGTGACCCCCTGTTTCTGGGACAGACTCAGTGGTGGGATTAATTTTTTTTAGTAACCACTTCCGAGATTTCGTACTAAAAAATGAAAACCTCACACACACACTCAGGCAGTCTCTATCTCACACACACACACACACACAGACTCAGGCTCTCTCTCTCACACACGCACACAGAGACTCAGGCAGTCTCTCTCACACACGCACACCGATTCAGGCAGTCTCTCTCACACACAAGCACACAGACTCAGGCAGTCTCTCTCTCACACTTGCACACAGAGACTCAGGCAGTCTCTCTCACACATTCGCATACAGAGACTCAGGCAGTCTCTCACACAGAGACTCAGGCAGTCTCTCTCTCACACAGAGACTCAGGCATTCTCTCTCTCTCACACAGAGACTTAGGCAGTCTCTCTCTCACACAGAGACTCAGGCAGTCTCTCTCTTGCACACAGTGACTCAGGCAGTCTCTCTCTCGCACACAGAGACTCAGGCAGTCTCTCTCGAACACAGAGACTCAGGCAGTCTCTCTCTCGAACACAGAGACTCAGGCAGTCTCTCTCTCGCACACAGAGACTCAGGCAGTCTCTCTCTCGCACACAGAGACTTAGGCAGTCTCTCTATGTCGCACACAGAGACTTAGGCAGTCTCTCTCTCGCACACAGAGACTCAGGCAGTCTCTCTCTTTTGCATCACATTAATTAACTCTGTCCCCAATTTCCTATAGGCATCTTTGTCGCTAAATAGCTTCCCATAGATGCCTATGGGAAACAGGGGACAGAATTTGCCTTGGCCCCCAGTTTCCCATAGGCATCTTTGTCACTAAACATGAGATTATTATGGAAAGCTATTTAGTGACAAAGATGCCTAGGGGAAATTGGGGACAGAGTTTGCCTTTGCCCCCAGTCTCCCATAGCCATCTTTGTCCTACCCTCCCACTGCCAAGCATGCCTCCAGTTACATCAACTTACCTGACTGAAGACTCCGACGTGCACTCTGTTGGATTCCCGCTGCTGCTGCCAGTGGCTCCACCCTCCTCACCGAACGGGGCTGACACCACTCACAAAGCTCATTGAGCAGCGCTGGTGCGGCCAACGAAAGTTATTGAGCGGCACCGGCTGACTCACTTCTATTTCGAATCGACAGGGGTGGCATTTTAAGAAGTCGCCCCCGCTGATCCAAAATAGAATTGAGTCAGCTGGCCAGCGCGGCTCAGTGAGCTTTGTGGGCGGTGACAGCCCCGTTCAGTGAGGAGGGTGGGTGGAGCCGCCGGCAGCAGCGTGGTCGTCTGCATCGCACAGACATCCGCTGCTGCCGGAAAGGAGGATCCAAGTCCCCTGCAGCGCCGCGGGGGATCTGGATCCTAAACCCAATTATAGGCTGCACAACCACTTTAAGTGTGGGGGGGTGCGGCCTATAATAGGGTAATTAAGAAACGGTTCGCACGAATCGGCTGAATCCCACCACTGGTCAGGGGTGGAAATCATATCTGGGACCTTTTTGGCTCCCCCTTCCCAGAGCTTGTGGGATGCGGGTAGGAGGTCCCGCTGATATTAGGTGGTGGTCCTGCTGACATTGCGGGACATATATGGTTGGATGGGAAGTGGGGGTGAGTTGGGAATGCCGCAATGCTAATTCCGTGACCCAGAGATTCCCTGTAGTGACTCGGAGAAGCGGTGCTTTATCCCGACTCTGGGTGAAATCCGGAGAGTTCTCAAGTATGATGACAATAGATAGCTGGCTGAGATGCATTGCACTTTTCATGGTTAAGACATTGGCCTGGCACAAAAATTAATAATACTAATACTAATAGCTCCAAAATCTAGCATCTTGCCCCACAAATCTTATTAAATTTTAATGACTGACAAGAGCTTCGGCCCACCTAGTCAGCCCATTAGATAGGCCAAATTCTCTTACCATATCTTTCTAAATGAGGTGACCTTCGAGACTCTTGAAATAGTAACCATTTAATGGCCCATCATTAAGATTCTATGCACGGATGTGTTAATCCATGTGTTAATCGATCCTCATGGATTGCTTTATTTATCATTATTTGAAGATACACTTAATCTAATCTCCTGCATGTAAAAAGGGCCATCAACCAAAAGCACTATCTGACAGTCTTAATGACCCTGAGAATCTGCCCCCTCATCCTAAAACCCTGAGATTGAGACAAGACCCTGAGAGTTCCAATGTATGCAAATTCTGTACCTCCCAAGATAAGAGAGCATCAGTCCCCCTCTGGGACCCATCACCTTTTCCTCTCCGTTGTACTTTTCTGGGAGTCCAGAAAGTGTGTATATGTTTAGTGCTGAAGTTGGTATGTATGTGTATGTATAGCACTAATGTCCATGTGTATCTGTGTATGTGCATAGTTCTAGAGTCAGTGTGTGCATAGTGTTATATATAATCTTGTTATCATGGCACCTGTCAGTGGGTGGGATATATTAGGCCGCAAGTAAACATGAGTGACTTTGACAAAAGCCAAATTTTAATGGCTAAACGACTGGGTCAGAGCATCTCAAAAACTGCAGCTCTTGTGGGGTGTTTGTGGTCTGCAGTGGTCGGTACCTATCAAAAGTAGTCCAAAGAAGGAAAAACCGTGAACAGGGTCATGGGTGGCAGAGGCTCACTGATGCAGGTGGGGGGCCCATGACCAGCTACCAGTTAATGCTGGTTGTGATAGAAAGGTATCAGAACACATAGTGCATAACAGGTTGTCGCGTATGGGGCTGCGTAGCTGCAGATCAGTCAGGGTGCCCATACTGACACCCTGTCTACTGCTGAAAGGGCCTACAATAGGCACGTGAACATAAGAACTAGACCACGAAGCGATGGAAAAAGACGGCCTGGGGATTCTACACAATATTTGGCAAGAAGTCATAATGTTATGGCTGATCGCTGTATATATATGTATATGTGTTACTGTGAGCTGTATATATATGTATATGTGTTACTGTGAGCATATGACATTAGCACATGTGCATTTGCTACTCATGGTATTTGAGTGTGTAAGTGGATGTTAGTGTATGGTGTAAGCGTGAGTGTGTGTTAGTATTAAGTGTCAGCATGTGTGTCAGCGTATGTTGTTATCTTAAGTATGTGTGTCTAGAGGTAAGCTTAAGGTTTGTGGTGCCTGGGAGATGGAGAAGAGGACTGGGAGACTGCTTGATAGATGCGCTCTGCACGTTGTGACGCGGGGTCACACATTGTCATGTGACGCGGGGTCACACATTGTCATGTGACGCGGGGTCACACATTGTCATGTGACGCGCGCAACTGTGAACGATACAGAAGCGACAGGCTCAGTGAGCTCCATTCCAGGCCGCTTCCTTTGTGATGCCATTTATGAGTTTACTTTGATGAATATTAAATAGATTTTTCTCCAATTATTTAATTGTATTTATCAATTTATTTGGCAAAGTAATATTTATCAATAAATTTAAGTTATCAATGAATTACTGTATTATTATTATTATTGTGACTGTGACCTTCTGATAACTTTTCAGGTAGCAGAGTAGGGTATTAAGAAGAAAAATGTATCAAATTTTCACAATTTCATGTCTAAACACATTTTATGCACAAATATTGTGTCCTTTAGGCGACGTAGGGCACTGTTAACTTTCTTATATTCACCAAATGGTCTGAGCTGGCAGAAGAGAGGAACTTCAGGGGAGGAAAAGGGGACAGAGGGATTTGGGAGAGAAAACCATTCGGCTGTCTAGTCTGCCCATGTTTCCTGAGACTCAGTCCTTGATCTTATCTTATCTTCAGGATAATCATATCCTATACCTATATCATGCATGCTTAAATTCCACTTCTGCGGTAAGGCAGATCCACTTATCTACCACTCTCCCAGTAAAGTAAAACTTGCATACATCACAATACAATGTAACATTATGAACGCTTAACTCAGTTATGTTACACAGTTATTTCGTGGTCATCAAATCGCATAAAAAGTATCTCTGAAGCCCACCCTTAGCCACACCTCTTACTACACCCCTAAAACAAAGGTGTCCCTCTACGGCCCTTTGATAAGTCGGGAAGTCAGCAGAGAATTTGAAAACGTTTTTGTAATGAGTGCAAATAATGTAACAGATAATGTAACAGATAATGTAACAGATAATGTAACAGATAACGACTGAGCAACTGCAATCCCTCTAGATATAAATATTATGCCCCAAACATGATTAGAAATAAAGCTACAGCAAGGAACGGGTTAAATAGCGGAGAGGCCGAAGAGAGGGAAAATCCAGCGAGCTCCTGAAGCCCCGCCCCTTTAATGCTCCTCCAACCCTCGGCTTCCAATAGGATGACGCAGGCAGCCTCAAGCACGTGACCGCAATGGAATGCAAACAATGTGGTGGACGTCCAAGTCCGTCCCGCTGCATTCTATCGGTTGTGACCAGTTGGGTAGGGAAAGGGGGAGAAGCTAAAGAAGAAACTTGGGGAGCGGTCCCCAACAACACCCCAGACTGTACCAAGTGGGATCCGAACCCCCCTAACCGGTAACGTGCGTTCCAAGGCGAGTTTAAAGTTCTCCGTCACGTGTATGTGCAATATATATATATATTTGTATATATAACGAGTGTACCCCAGCGGGGCTGGCTTATGACACGTAACACTAACCTTCCCTCCAGGTGCAGTAACAGCCCGGACCGCCAAGTGCGGCTAAAGTGCATTTTGTTTAACTTGTTAATAGGATATCGTGGTAAAGGCAGTGTGTGGGAATTTGGCGCTGGCTACTAGTCGCTTGGCCTGTGGACAAAACAATAGGCCCCAGCTGCAGAACCTCCTCATATGGAATTTTTTTTTTTTTAAAAAAAAGCAATATGCTTTTGATTGACACATTGTTCCCGATGAGGTTCTGCAGCAGCTGCTTCTGGTAGTTTTCTTCAGTTTCCTTTTTTATTGTTGTCATGTTGTTCTTGCAGGTGTTGTGTAGCGACGGTGATGTTCGTAGTCGTACAGCCGGCAGAGTACACAGCATCACCGTGCGGCTGTAAATGTCGCTAATCTGCCGAATCTCTGAATATATCTCAGTCCGGTATAATTTCCCATTTAATATGCCGGTTTACGGGAAACGTATAACGTAAACGGGGGGCATTTCTACCTTTTTGTGTCAGTTCCACTTCTGTTCCACGCCGTGGATGTATATGACCGTAAGATGTGCTGCGGAAGTTGTGGGCTCTATATAAATAAACGATAACGTGTTCTTTGGTTTTTGAAATATTTTAAGGTTCTAAACCATGTTTCTCGAGGAAGCTTTGATATTATTATTATTATTATTATTGTTGTTTATATAGAGGTCTTCTTACAGTCCATACATTTAAAGCGCATGATGGAACTAGAACAGACAAACCGATCCATTAGGTGAAGAGGGCCCGGCCCCCAGGCTTCCAATCTAGATGGGATGTAATAATAATCAGCTGGGGTTGTTGGTCAGGCCGCATGAGAGAGGCACATGGGGGTTTTCTGATCACACTGTACATTCTCCCCAGCCTGGAATGCGCCTCTGTGATTGAGGAGCTGACGCCAAGAGGAAAAAGGAGGAGGTGTAGGAGGAGGCTGCGGCAGGACTTTTAGCAACTTCCCCAAAAAAAAAAAAAAAAAAAAAAAAAGGAACCATTCCCTTTCCTTTCTTGATCTCTACGGCATTCTCGTACGATCGCTGGTCGTGATCGCAATCTAACATGAGATTAAAGGGAGGTTGGCGCGGTCGAGGCTGGGAGGCATGCCAAGGTAACGTACAGGTTACAGTCTCACAATGTGCGTTTTGTTTGGATTAGTGTCGAAAACAAATTTGTCAACACAGCGTCCACATCCTACGACCATTTAGCGCGGAGGTGTCGTGCGGCCGATAGTTGTTGGCAAACGTAGCTAAGGGTTTTTTTGGCTGCCCGAATTAGCAGTAATAATTTTGATCCTGTATTTGTGTTGGTCACAAACTTCTGTTCAGCCGCAGCTTGCAATCTATTTGCTTTGTTACTGTGGCCCTCCATGGTGTAAGTGTTAATGGGACAGTTGCGGCTCATCAAGAAATTAGAAATGCGAGTTTGTTCTGGTTTAACTCATTAATTCATTAAGTCGTATGTACCTTAGGTTTTTATTCCTTTGTGTGGATTTAATTTTGTATTTCCCCCAAAACACACTGAAGGTTTCGTTATTGCGGCAATTGCTTTTGAATGGAATGAATGTGATTTATGTGTAACCAAAGCTGATAAATATTTTGTTGATTCAGTTTACGAATAATGTTTTGTTGAAAACGTATGTTTGGTTCACAGATTACATGTAAACGGATCATATTCATCCCCAATATGTTATGTCCCGAGTGTCGTGCTCTTTGGTGCTGGTGAGAATTGGTCAAGTTGATACCTTTGCTGGATTCTGCTAGTGACAGGCAAAGCATCGAAATAAAGGCTTTTCCGGTAATTTTGTGTAGTTTATACTCCAAACCTGAGAGGTTACCTGATCCAGTCAATAATGCCTTAGTCTGCCATATGAATAAATGATGATATAATACGAAAAAACATTTCTAAATAACACTAAAGAGCCACACGAAGGCCACCATAAGTTGCATTGTTAAAAATGAACATAATAAATATGGTCCAGCTTCTTCTTCTTCACCAGATGTGCACAGAACCCGTAACACAATTGTGAAATGCTTTGGGTATAATCTAAGTAAGATGTGCATTAACTCATAACCTACAGGCTTCATGGACCATAAGTTACTGATTTATCGCGTCCCTTCCTTAGTAATGAATCTTCATGATCTTCCTAGAAATGCATCACTGAGTTTATTGCAGTCATTATTTGCATTGGCGCAAAAAAGATGCAGTTTTAGGCATGTAATGTTAGCTTCGTCTATTTCATGTGTAGTTGTCTTGCTCAGCCTGCGGTTTAAAGGGAATTCCCATGGGTTTATTTTTTTCTCCTTGAGCTGTATATAGTAAATATAGGTTAGCTTTGACAAATGTTATCTTGTTTTGTTCCAATAAATTTCAGTTCGTGTAGACCTGCAGGCGGCCGTTGTTGTCGCGTGATATATTTGGGTGGATTTCCCTGCTCACACCCCACACTGAGCTGATTCTTTGTTGCAATGTTAACAAAGTCCATTCCTTCGTGGAGGTTTGTTGGTCATTGTCTGGCTTGGTGATCGAGCCATTTTATTGTTTAAAATAGGCAGAATGATACGCAGGCAGCATCGTAGATCTGGTAGATTTGCTGGCATCAGATACTAACTGTGCATGGTAGGAAAGGTTGGTTATGGTTTCACTTGGTTGGGGACTGTAGCAGGAACCGGTTTAATGCTCTGCCGGGGGAAAGTCTCCTAAAAAAACTGTACCACCAGTAATGAAATGATACACCAAACGGTATTATTGGGGGGGGAAACATTGGGTTTTTAAGGACCGCATAACAACGGAACTCTGGTTAAACACACACAGAACACAAATTGAATCGCCCATGACTGTCTCTGGCCAAAGGAGAGTTGAGCGTGAGGGTGAGGGTTCATTTAACGGGACCAAATAATTTGAATATAGGAAGGTGGGACATAGTAACCAACTAGGGGCTTCCAATTAGGTAAGGGGTGACCGGCCAGCATGGCACTTACAATTTGAGTTTCGAAACCTGAATATATGCCTTTTGGTGACTCAAGGGAGCATGAAGAAGGCTGTTGGGGCAATGAACATAAATACCAATGAGCTATGATACAAAACCCATTCTGCTGATAATATAACACAGTAACAGTACCGGGTCCTGCTACAGGGATCCCGCACTCCGTTAGGTTCTTAGTTGGGCAAATGTTGAGATACATTTGAGGAAAATGTAATATTAGATTTTGATTTGGAATTTGATTAGTAATCTTACCAACGTAGCAACCAATTTATCAATACCAACAGCAGGAACATTTCACTTGGTATGGTGACAAGACTGCTTGTCAATCAACTGTTACAATCAGACTCTGTCTTTATAGGCAACCCTTGTTCTTTAAGAGCCAGAGGTTCTAGCCCCCCCCCCCCTCTGGTTTGAGAGCCGCTAGTAGCATTACCCGCCCGTATCTACTATATAACTGGTGCTGCTATATCTTTCCCAAAAGTCTTCTAGAGTCCGACATCATCCACTCAATGTACTTCTTGCTGTAAAGCCGTCTGTCCTCTTCTTTTATCCATGCTGTCTTTAACCACTATGTCCCAGCTAAGCCTTTTTTAAAGGTGGGTTTCCATCCGCCCCACACTCATACATATGAGATATATGTCAAATACATCATACGTAGTGGCGCTCAAACCCCATCCCTTTCCGCAGTCAGGGACAAGTTTAGTTTGGCTGCTGGTTGGCTGCTTTACCAACCATTGTTTTTGCATTTGCGCCGTTATATAGTGAAGTCATATACTGTGTGACTTCCACTAGGCGTTTGTGAGCCGCTTAACCTGTTTTTCCCTGGGTAAATGTTACAAAGTTGTCACATAAATATAACTATAACAAAACTACAAAACTGGCCAAGCCTCCTGGGTGGGTGGTGGTATCCTGACCCCTGGCACTCAGATGGTTAAAGCGTTTTTTGTGCTTTGCGCACACACTTCGAACACGTGTTAGTGAATGCTTCGAACATACAGTTCATTCAAATGTATTTCAAAATACATTTAGCCAGAATCACTGTTTTCCATGTTTGTTGGTGTTTGATGTACTTTCATCTTCTATTTTCCCTTTTATCTGTAAAGCACTTTAAATATATAAACAAAATATAATAAGCGCATAAACCAAAATACTGCCTGAATGTTTGCTGACCTTAATTTTCTACACATTCCATATATTGTGTGCTACGAGGATTATAAACGACATAAAACATTTCTGGTGCTGAAGGGTGCATTGTAATTCACGATCAAACTAACCGTTCAGCAGGGATGCAAATATGGGGTTAAAAAAATTACTGAATGCACAGCACCCTAGAAATGTACAGTATACATTTTTGGAATTTTTCAAAATATTTACATACCTTATCAGAACATAAAATATTCTACAGTATGCTGCCTGCAAATAAGCCAGTTGTGCCTCAATTTCACTTTCAACTAAAAAAAGAGAGGTATGGCAAACGAACGGAGCAGCTAATTAGAGACGTGCTAGTAAGTATGCTAATTTGTGTCCTATGTGTTTATCTAGGGTTAACACTGTGCTATTGTCCTTAAAAACCCAATGTTTTTCCCCAAAAATATCCTGACTGGTGTGTCATTACTGGTGGTATGGCTCTTTGGCATACTGGTCCTAAAAGAGCATCCTTTATTCTGAGAATCATATTGGGCACCCACTTGTAGCCAGGTTAGACTGCGAGGAAGATGATGATGATGACGGCTGTGGTGGCCAGGGAACTCCAGGTCCACCAGGGTTCCAGTTATACAGGTGGTTTGGACTGTCTGTGAGGAAGACAGCGGTTCCACCAGCTCTAACACTTTTGAAACCAAATTCTTCATTAGTACTGTTGAGAACCCAAACCTTTCCAAAATGTAATACTTTAAATATGTCAAATTTTTAATTCATTTTTTTTTTTTGGGGGGGGGATTAATCATTCAGGAGAAAGAGTGAAAATCTTGACAGAGCTTTATTTGCGTAACAAATAATTTTTAGTAGTACAAAAATAATCGGGTAGTATCCTTGATTGCGATTATCCAGTGACAAAGCATCCCTGGAATTTTTTTGTGGTGTTATGGCGGCCTTTGGAATGTTTTTTTGTATTGTGTTCTTTCTTAAGTGTGTCAAAATATTGTACACGGAATTAGTCAAGCATTTAAGTACCTTTTGACCTATTCATGCATAGACATTACCCATTATACAATTTTATTTTATATTTGTTTTTCAGATTGAAAGTTGTGGCAAATACACACGTCTTGGTATGTAAGACCGCACAGTTTTGCAGACGGCATGAACAAAACTAGTCTGGTGTTGGCCATAGCTGAGTAGTACACTTGTATGTAGGAGTAAACTGTGTCCACGATGAGGCCAAAGACTTTCCCTGCAACAACATATTCTGGAAACAGCAGACAGAGGCTTCAGGAAATCCGAGAGGGCTTAAAACAGCCCTCCAAGCCAACTCCAACTCAAGGGGTACCAGTTGGACCTTCCAATGAAATCCTTCTGGACCCGAAAGTTCTGCACAGCAAAGATACAGCAAGACAACAACCGCAGCAGCAGCAGCTCCGGCATCCGGCAAAGTTTGGCCCCTACCAGAAGGCTTTGCGAGAGATCAGATACTCGCTTCTGCCTTTCGCCAATGAATCTGGAAGCCCGGCTACTGTCGAGGTAAACCGGCAGATGCTGCAAGAACTGGTCAATGTGGGATGTGGTCAGGTGGGTTGAATTTACTTTCCTGTCTAAACGTTCAGTTTAGTAGAATGTTGTATTGGTAGGTATTAAAAGTCTAATCTGCTTGTGCTTTCATACTTATGTTGCAAACCTTGTTTGTGCCATACTTAATGTTTCTTTTATAATGGCCACATTTGAGGAGTTTATTCACTAAAAAAAGTGAAGGTAAGTAGCCAACTTCACATTGCCACAGAGCCAACGCATTTGGCTATACATTAACCAGGACCGACTTAGCCCTTCCCTCTGTTGTAAAGCAAACTCCACAGTGACTAAAACACCTATGAGTTCATAAATATTTTTTCTGCCAGGTTTATCATGTTTGCTTATAAACTTCTAAGGGCACTTATACCATGAAATAATGGAGTTTATTAAACAGCCAGTTGCAGTTGAAGAATTTCAGCACATCACCCGTGCTTGGGTCCAACTCAATCCATCTAACAGACAAAACTCACTAAAATGAACCCCTTTATAATGCCTGATTATTGCAGTAAGTATAAAGGTTTACCTGCAACTCACCATTTAGTCGATAAGCACCCCCAAAGGTCGACAGATCGCACCTTTAAACAGAAGGCTAGACGTATTGTCTTATTTGTATTATCTATGATATTGGTTCCCTGTTGCTTAGTCCTTTTAATTTCAACCATCGGTCTGTTGTCTCAGTATAAAAACATTCTACCTCTAACAAAGCAGGGAATGGCTGTTCTGTACACTCGTCTTCGAACTGAAGTTCTGTTAGCATCAAACGCTCCGTAAGATATGCCTGCCTTGTGTGTCTTGTTCAAATTGTAGCAAGTATTTGAAGTATTTCTTATAATGAATGGCCCCCCTCAGCGTCGCCCATGCCAAGACTATTTCACAATAAGATGGCATATGGAACATTATGGAGCAACATCTTATGGCGTTTAAATTTAATATGATTTTTTGTGTTTTTAAAGTACAATATGTGTTATAATAATTAAAGGAACCTTGTTATAAAACGTATAAGATGCGATCGTGAATTGCTGCACTTTAATTATGCTTAGTGATTTAGACAATTTACGAACCATCTATAGAATGTATGATAATTGCGAGGTACGTTTCTGTACCTTGCTGCTTGCAGGACTAAACATTTTCTGAACCGCAGAAGAAGCGCTTCCCGCTGCGACCCCTTCTACAATACATTACACGTGACGGGGACGTTTAGTTTGCCAATTGTAAATGTAACTTATATTTGAAGAAAGACCAAAAATAAAATTCCTTAATTGAAGGCATTCGGTGGTTTTTCTGTACGCAGTTTTAGGCACATATTTTTTAAATAGATTGTCTGTCTGTCTGGTTTTCCCCACATATTTTCTTGTTTTGTTTCCTCCAGGGCTAAACTATAAGAAAAAAGGGTCGTTATGCATTTATAGGAACATAGAATTTGACAGCAGATAAGAACCGTTAGGTCCACCTAGTCTGCTCGTAAAACTATGTGATGGAAATGTGCATTAAACTTGTGCTGAGGTGTTTCTACTTCTGCAAAACGTAGAATAAAGTGGCAGTAAAATGTAATTTTGGATAAACATTCACAGTGTTTTTAAATGCAAAGCATCATCTATTAAATAAAATGCGTACGGTGAACGTCAACCGGCGGAACCTCCGCAAGCTGTTGAGCTTCGCATCCCGTAATGCTCTGCCGGCCTGGACGTGTCTCGTGGAGAGAGTAATTCAGGAATAATGTACGAGCTTTAGGTTCTACGTCTGAGTAACAGAATGTGCATATGATGGTGGACTCGCTTTACCACTTAGTAAGGTGGGATGTGCTCAACGGGGGTGATGGAATTACCAGGAACACGGCTTGCAAGCAGATATTGTGGCGCCTTCAAGTTGTCCAAATTCCCTTTGAAAGATCCGCTCTTCTCCCGCTGATAATCCTGGCTGCATTCCTGAGTGGATGTTTGGCTGCCAAACGCATGGGATGTTTTCTTGATAAACCGTATCTGCACCAGTTATATCCCATCATGTGCATCGCGCTTTGGTCTCGGAATTTAAAAGTTAGCTTATCTTTATTTTTATTGATCGCATTCCACAATCCTTTGATGTTTCTATGATGAGTTACATTTCACCACATGGCTGAAAGCCCCCAAATAATTTTAGTTTAGTTTCATGGTAAATGGATTTGAGCGCATTGTACTTATAGGATATAGGCTATAGGAAACTTAATACGTAAAGAGATTGAAAGAAGTACAAGAGGGGGGTATTATTTAACCCCTTTACTGTATACTTAACCCCTTTAATGTGCTATTTTACACTACAGTACCAGAACAATTTCCATGGTTTTGCCATGTATGTCTTCAACCGTTCATTCCCTTTTTGTCAATTAGTGTACCCGCGCAAATGATATATTTTGCAGGATAAGTAGGGCTTTTTTTTTAACCACAATTATATATTTTTAGTTTTTTGATATTTGCTGTTACACGCACCTCCAATTAATCTTGAAATCCAGCCGATGTGACATTCAGTAAAGGCCACACACTCTTAGTCACCATTGATACTCAAGTTTAGTTTCAGCTGCATTTGGTACCTCCTATTTTTTTGAAGGTATAGTTTCTGTTTAAATTTTACTTGGCTTATCCTGTTCTGAATTATCTTCCCGATACGAGGCTTGCATAATAGGGCTTCTATTGCCCAAGAAACACGAATGTAGCGAACGCTGCAGTCGTCCAACAACATAAATGGTGTGGATGCAATCTAACTCAATGAGAGCTTTGAGATCTTTTGTCTTTCTGGTCAATAAGGACTGCAAACAATGGATTATATTCATAGCAGGTTTTTATGCAATGATGGGTAGTAAGTGCTTGAGGTCAGTTCAGGATTCTAAAGGAAAACAGGTTTGGGTGGTTTGAGTTGTAACAGCTGGCTTCGCTTGGAATATTATTAAAATCCCCAAATTATTGCAAAGTTTTTAGAATGAACTTATTTTAATAATACTAGCTGCAGCTTGTGCTTTTTGTTTGCCAATCAGTTGTTGTGTTTACTCGTAAATACAGAGGCTCCGTCTGGGGAAGAAAGATGCCTTATGGCAGCGATTGGGTCCATGGTGTAGGCAGCTGAGATGGCGGCTTGCTAAATAGGAACCATTGTGTATTGTAAAATATGTTAAAGTGCCAACGTTCAGTTAGCTGATCCATTGGGAGATTTCTTCAAACATGCAGGGATCGCTTCTACCGGTATTTACCCATTGTAAAAAAAAAATGAACTAAATGAAATGAACACAATCATTTTTTTAAAAAATATCTTTAATTTTTTATATTTTTAAATAAAAAAAGAAATTGATGAGGGCAGAGGGAGCTGTAGTCTTCCAAAAGCAGGAGCTCCAGAGTATAGAAAGGGTGCCATTCTTGTGGATATTTTAATTTTTAGCTATACTTTTTTTATCACAATTACAAAATTGAACCTCTTGTTGTATGTCCTGGGTCTGTGGTGTGCGCTGTCACATGCAGTACATGAGCTCTGTGTACAACCTAAATGTATATTCAGCCATATAAATTGCATTTGTTTTTTTTGCCACCATATAATGTTATCGGATTTGCCTTAAATGAGGCATCTATGAGTAGCCTGTCATAAAAAAAAATATATAGTTTTGCCGAGGTATTATTAAAAGAGCAGTGCATCCTCGGCAGGTAAGGGCCTGTTGTTTTGTGCAGGTATAGAACGCATATTAAAGTACTCAATAATAATGTGTATCATTTGTGGGACTGTTTTGGGGCAGTAGACTGTATTTGTCTGCATGAGATTGCATAGCCTGTACATTGATTCTAACCCTCTTCATTTGGTATGGTTTCCTATTAGGCTAGACCAATGTTGTTTGGCTTTGGGTCTCAAACTTTTAGCCCCCCAGGTATTGTGGAACTACAACTCCCATGATACCTGGTCATTGGCTTTGAAGGTCATCATGGGAGCTGCTTGCTGCCTACCCCTGTTTTTTTTATATTAGTGTTTTATTTATTTTAATCAGTCATGCACACCTAATGTTTATCTTGTTACAGTGTTATGTGTCAGTTCTCTATTTTTTTTTTTTTAGAAAAGCAAGCAAGTACAAATACTTGTTCTGAAAATTCCTGCAAGCTTTGGAAAGAATAGAACGTGTGTTTATACCCCACAACTGAATAAAAGACCTGAAATAAGCAGCATAGTCTGGCCATAGACCGGCAGGTATCGGCAGGCATGAGAAGAATTTTCTAGGAAGGCACGTTTCCCCGCTGTAACCCTTTGTGGCTTGTACAATCAGCAGTGGTTAAAAGTGGGTAAACGCAAGAATATGTGGCGAGTCTTAGTCTTTTTTTTTTTTGTCTTGCTAGAAATTAACACTGTATCCTTATTATATCTTAAATAGAATAAACCAAAACAATTCTTTGTATGGAGTGGACCACAAAAATGGCTGCAACTAAGTTTCTTTGAGGTTTACCAGCCAGCCAAAAGCCCCTTTCATTGATTAGTAAAGCTAACCTAGGGGTTTCCTGGTTAAAGAGAGTTTGCTGGAGAGTTGAACATTTAATGTCCCTGATATCACTGTTTAACGGACGAACCCCAGTGAGCTTCTCCAGCTAGCTCCGTATAACCCATAGGTATATCAGCGAGGGGAGTTTTAAGAGATCCCCCACCTATACATTATGGAGGGAAAACTCCGACCTTACAGGGGGTGTACAAATGTGGCCAAACACCAGGAGAGAGAACAGCCTAACTTACCTAAGCAGGGCTTCACTGGGGACTTGGGGTCAAACCCAGTGAGTTTCCAGGTTTGGGTGACTCGTTAAACTGACATTTAATTATACCAACTAATATTAGTGTTGAACATTTAGCTTAGAAAGCCCGTGTAGAAGCACTGCTCAGTTAGTTGCTGCACATGGCTTCACATCCGTGCTAAAGCTTTTACCTTTAGGAGCATCTGGCATGATGGCTTTTCAGGTTCCGTAGAACATGGGTTAATGTTGCGTAGGAGTTCACATGTACGTCATGTCACCTCAGTCCCCAAATTAACACTTGTTTAGTAACCACCCGCTGACCTAATTTTATATGCTCTCTTCCGCTCTCTCCCCACCCTTTTTGGACCGAAAAGTTTTCTTCTGGTTTATTTCTTAGTCTTTTAGGTACTTTTCTCCACATAAGATTGTTGGCCAGTTTTTATCGCATCAGCTTAAAGATGTAACGTTTCATAAACGTCCTGGCCCTCAGAGGTCACTTCTCCGGGTGGAAACCTCTTCTCAACCTCTGAGGTCCCAAAAGCTAATGTACCGTTACCTTTTATTTAAATATAGGAAAAGATGTATCGACTTTGAAGACGCCATTTTCTTTGGGGCTTATGTGGCAATATCCATTTTTCTTATAAAATATTTGACAAACTAATCTCGTTGACCTTTCTTGTGGTTTCTAACCTCGCTGCGGCCCTGGAATTGGATTTTACAGAAATCGTGTGGTTTTTGCCATTGATTAAAGAGCGCGTCTCCCTTGTGTTATGAGCAAGTGTAAAAAGTGCTTATGACCAAAATTTTTGAAATGCCTGCAGTGTCACAGGAAGCTTGTGCACAATAGTACAAGGGTGGGCCAGTTCCTCTGTTCTTTTTATTTATTTTTTTCTTCTCTCTTAATAGAAACCCCGAGTTTGATTTAACCATTTTGGGTCTGAATTAGGTTAGATCCTTGTCTGCTTTTAATGTAAACAGTGAATATTGGCACGTTTGTTAGATGAAAACTCTTAGGCAAGGGAGACTTTCGGATATGACGGCAGCAAAAATGTATGTAGAAATTAGGAGATTGCTATATAAGGAACTAACTTTGTCCGTTCAGGGGCCAGAGAGATCCTATAGAAACCCAACCCCTCGACTTTTTTTTACTTCATGGAGATACATGTGGCCAAACAGACCTCCCCACCCGCTAGCATCAGAGCTGACTTGCCCAAGAGTTCCAGGGGGTCTAGTCAGTGAGAGCCCTTATGTGCCGAAAGCAATCTCATGGGTTTCCATGGAAGAACCTACGTGATCGGAAAAAAAAACAATAAAAAACTCGCGCTGCAGCTTCTCCTAAAGGTTTAATGTATTCACAGCTTATCTTTATTTTCACAACATGTATTTAAGTACTTTCATATTCAAAAAACTTTCAAAAAAAGATTATATGATGGTTTCTGGATAACCTGAATGGAGTTTTAAACACAATTTTTTTAAAGCCCTGAATGAGCTGGAATCACCTAAACCATCCTGCGGGTATTGAACATTTTGGGTGAAAGCATTATTTTAAGTAGATAGCATATTTTCTTGTTTGATACATGGCATTAGGACCACAGTGTCATCTTATTCCCAGATGTAACGGTAAAAAGGATTAAAACATCTTAATCATTCCAGTGGTGGGGGTCCTGGGACAGGCCATGCAGTGTGGTCCTGACTAGGGGGCAAATTGCATTCCCTTCCAGCTTTTCGAGGGCTGTGTGACTGCCGGAGGAAATGTGTCAGGCTAATTACTAGCATTCCAGGCTTTTTTCAAAGGGGGTGTTGTCTCTTCCTAAACTTTGAATTGGTTACACCAAACAAAGCATGCTAAAGGAAACGTTTTCCCTTTGTAAACATAATTAAAACCTATAATCTAATCCATTCCTAATTCTGGCTATGCCTACGGGAAACAATCTGTATGGAGACCCGGTGCTAGAGAGGGGCGCGGATTTTTCAACTGTAGCACTTGTTTTTCTTTATTATACTCTGTGTACCTTTTTTATTTTCTCATTATTCTCAATTCAGATTGTTTTTCAAGAGATCACGTAAATGTTACAGATAGGGCTGCTTTGGTTTTTTTGGTTAGAATTATTCTGTCCATCATATCATACCATGGAAATAATTCAATCCAGACCTATATATCATCAGGTACATATATTGATACTGTTTATCATGTTGTTACATGGGTAAGTTGCCCCCATACATGCACTTTATACACAAAAATGTTAAGAATAGGCAAAAGAAGCATGCACAGTACTTAAAACCCAGTATTGCCAGAGGCGACATTGTGCTGCATGTCACTATGATGTAGGAATGGTAATACTATCATTACCAATAATTAAATGTAAAAGATAACGCGCACCTTTCCTTCAAGATCTAGCGCAGTGAAAGAAGTACCGTTTCCCTGCTGCAGAGTTCTTCTTTTTCTTCCCCCAGGTGATATCACTGCTACTTTTTTTTATTGCTATGAGACTGCTGGTGATAATAAAGAGAGGAGACGTCAAAGTAGCGGTGGTGTCTCCAAGTGAAGAAGCAGGAGAACTTCTGAGGTCTGCAGTGGGAAACGAATGTGAGCTGTTATATAGGTCATAGGAACTTTTCTATAAGACATCACGATAACACAAGCATTTGCCCATTAGCAGATTTGATGGCAGATAAGACCCATTTGGTCCTTCTAATCTGCCTGTTTTTCTTGCTGTATTGCTCAGACAGTTTGTGTTACTTGCTGCCTCGACATTGGGAAAGCCTAAAATAATCACTTCTGATCATGCCTCTGGTATAGATTTTCTAAATGCATTTTTCTATATAAGCTTGTGACTTTGTCATCACTTCCGCAATCTACAAGTAATGGAACAGAAAAACCCATTATTAGAAGGAAAAGGAAGGCCCGTTGTGTCGTATTAGTTTCCTGCTCTTTCAGAAGTAGTATCGGGGTACGTTAAGTCGTCCACCTTCTAACAATGACATTGTGTTTAGAAAGGATTGTACTAAGAAGGATGATTACTATATTAAAGTATTGACTGTAAGACAGGGTGGTGGGTTATTTAAAGCAGTACCAGTCCCATCGAAGTGAATGTGGGGTGAGATCCTATTGAAACCAGTGGATTAGCAGCATCCAATTCCATGTTTGTTAGCCACACACTGTTTTACCAGCATAAATCCAATTGACTGCCGTTGTTCCCATTGACTCCAGTGGGAGCTGAGCTGCTTTCGAGTTGAATGGGAGTACCGCTGAGTACGTGCAAGAAGTATACATACATGCTTTCTGTTCAGCTTTCAGAGGTGTGTGGAATGTCCTTGGAACCAAACATAAAAGCAAGACGCTGCTACGTATTTGTATGAATTTTATGAGGAAAACTGTGCGTGCTCACACATTTATACCTTGTGATCTCCAAGACGGGTAGGAGTTTGTCTAGTTTTTTGTGTCCTCTTAGTAAATAGATATTAAGTATAGGTAGGTGAAATGGAACAAGACAAAGGGTCTTTCCTGTGGCTGCGGCAAACTGGAGACACCTAAAATGTCTTCTAGAAATGCAATAATGGACAAAAGACACTTTCAGTGCAAACTTTCAACTTTTCCTTCTGGAATAGGTGATTTAATAATTTGGAACTGCTGATAGCTTTTTTTTAAGTGCTAACATAAAAAATGGGAGAAATAAACCACTAGAGCAGCAGTCGGCTGTATCGGTAGGTAGACATTCCACTGCTTATTTTATTGTGCGTTTGTCATCAGAATCGGTTACACTGCGTGCGATTCTCCATGGAGGTGACAAGCTCCCAAACATAGTCAACAGTAAAGAATGTTTCTATCAAGTTCTTTTCTTGTGCATTTAACAGTTTAGTTCAGCCCATAAAATGTTGCAATCCCATTGACATCAGTGCCTCACAGATGTTTATAACTTTACGTAAGGGGACACAATAAAAGCAAACACAATCTTTTATTCTGATTAAGTTTTTCCACCTTAGGTCAACACCTTGTGATTGCAGCATTCCCTGGTGTTTAGAAAGATTTTACGGTGTATATGCAGTGTTTTTAGTACATGTACTTTGTAAGAACCCGCTGTGCACCACCAAACTCCCATCCATCTTGGATAATTCTATCAGCCACTCCGAAGTAGAGGAACTAAGGACCCCCTAGTTCTTGTGAGACCCCAGTCTGTGTCAAAACCGCCGAAGTACACTGTACAAGCCTCATCTCCCTAGTCAAACACAAACCACCTTTTAATATCTATCCTACCTGGGATGCCCATATGATTTCTGCTGGTTAATGTGATGTGCCCACTAGTGTTGATTTATTAGGCCTTAATCTAAATCAGGTGTTTATGATTTCAGAGTTTAATTAATAAACCCCCTAACTCCTCATGTCTGTGCTTATACTCAACAACTATGGGCTCCTTCAAGCAGGATCAGAAAATTAAAAATGGTTGACTCTTGCAAAGCAGGCGAAGCTATGATAACTCTTCCTGCTTTCACTTGCCCACTGTCGGTAATATCAATAAAAAATGTAATCGATATTAGCTAGATCATGCTTGGAGACTGGTCGAGGACCTACACTGGAGTTTAGCTGGCACGGGTATTGCAAAACACAATCTACATGGAAGAGTCAACGGAAGGAAACGTCACCTCTGTACCTTAACTGTACCAATGTGAACCTTACTAACTTCTTTAGTATGCAGCACAACACTTGGATAAACCAGAATCAAGTGCGTTTTGGAGAAAAATTGGAGGAACGTTTGAAGAAAGAGAACACGTTGCCAGCGATAAAGGAGGACTGGATCTGTTATGATTAGGAGTTGTGTGGCAGCCATTGGCACAGGGAATGTTTTGTGTCGGTAGAGAGAAGAATGGATTCTGAGATGTATCAACAACTCCTGAAAGTTAGTCCCCAGTTGGTAAAGAGACTGAACTGAGAAAAGATTGGATACTACAACAAAACAATGATCCGAATCATTAATTAAACTACTGTAAGGAACGAAAGTTCTCTGCTGATGTTATCATGTTCATTGTCCACTGTTCTTCATTTTCCCTTAGGCCACAAAGGCTTATGCTGCCATCTTACTGAGATATGCCCTGTGTTTACTGCATTGCAGCTGCTATTTAAGGATGTAAGGATTGTTTGTTCTCCTTGCAGAATTTTCCTTTGGTCAGCTATGCATGAAGAATTTCAGTCATTTTAAATCTGTGGTTCTGTGTGTATCTTTCCTGACCCTGAAATGCTTTCTCTTCTATTTTTTTCCCGTTTTCCTTGCACTCTCAACATTACAGCACTTTTTACTAACCAGTGTGTTATTTTTACGCCTCTTAATCTACGCAGGAGATGCTATATAGAAAAAACGGCAAAAGAAAATAGGTTTCTTAGTTCACATTCAGGAGATAGAGAAAGGTTCGTGTTAATACATGTATATATGAGCCCATTTTGTATTGACAATGTATTTTACTGCTTACAGATCGGTACAGGCGTTCTTTAGTTATCAGAGTTAGTAAACAAAACTTCTCCCTTTTTAACTCCTCCTTCAGCTCCTTCTACTGAGAATGGGGAGCATACTTCAATATGCTTGTTGCATATTGGGACACCTGATCATTATGCTAACAGGAACTTTTATGACATTGTATGCCATGTCCCCTTCAGCATACCAAGACATTTTGTGCAGTTTGGGGAAGGCCCTTTCCTGTTCCACCATGACTGTTCCCCAAAGCACAAAGCAAGGTCCATAATGACATGTTTGGTGTGGAACAACTTGACTGGCCGCGTACAGCCTTAACTTCAACCCATCAAACACCATTGGGATGAACTGAAATGGAGATTGCCAGCGGGGTCTTCTCCTCCAACATCAGTGTCTCTACTCGATGAAGGGGCAAAACTTCTTAAATATCTTGTGGAAAGCCTTCCCAGAAGAATGGAAGCTGTTATTGCTGCAAAGGACCAACTATATATTTCTATGTATTTAATTATCTGAACAGTGATGTTTTTACTAGGAAACATGCGATTGGCATCTGTGGCTTTCATTTTAATTAGAGTGCTAGTGAGCACATTGAAGACGTCTGCATACAAATCCTTTTTGGTTTCAATAGATTCATTAGGGGGGACTAAAATGAGACAGGCAATTCACTTTCTACCTCTGATAACTAAACCGTGTCTGTATTAAAATTTATTGGAGTTCTTGCAAAATGGCCGTGGCATCTGAAGCGGATGTATAGGTGTATGAATGGTTTGCAGATGCTTATTTGAATCCATTGTTGGATCATTAAGGAAATGGCAGTAAAAGTTTGCAGCTGTTTAACAGGAGACTTCTCTGCTTGTGGGTACAGTAGAAAGTAATGGAAAGGAAAGTAAAATGTGTATGAAGAAGGTGGTCTATTTGTTTTTAGGCTGGTTTTCTTTTTTTGTCATTTGATACACTCTGTACCTTAATTTTGTTATTAAGAGTGAAGGTCTGTGAATTAGTGGTTTGACTGACTGGAATTTCTGACTGTTTTTACAGCTGGAATTCAGATTGAAGCTATGTCTTCACGTTTTAGTCTGGTGATATCCATTCTAAGTCAAGACAGGCTTGGTTTTCTTCCCTTATATAGCACAGGGTACTAGGTTTAAGGTGGATTAAGGTGAATTTGAAATTTGACCTGTTATATAAGTAAACTCTGTTTTCGGTACTATAGTGGCTTAAAAAAAAAAAGTGCAGATACAGTTGCTATAGAGTCAAGATGTGTAGCCTGATCGCACTTCTAACAAGCCTTGTGCAATGACATGGCAATGAAGTTTTTGGCCTATCAGCGACTCCACATGACTGTAGGCCAAGGCAAAGAAGGCCAAGGCATCTAAATTGGCCAATTAAAGATATTATTTATCAGGCTTTATTTTAATTATTACACTTTGTTAAATCAGGCCCCTCATGCTCATATATTGAAAGACTTTGAGCCTGTAGATTTCATTGCAAATTTGACATTAAAAGTACATATTTTTTATTTTTTATTTGTATAGCGCCAACAATTTACGCAGTGCTTCTTACCATACATATATTCAAGGGGTATTACAAGACTATAATAGACTGAAATGCATTTCAATTCTAAGCATCGACTAGATAAAGGCAATGTCATTACAAAATACTATTAAAATAAAAAAGGCATTGCAAGATTCTGCAACATTCTGTTACTTTACAATACAGGCTGAAACAGCTTGGCTCTTGCCGGGCAGTGAAAAGATTGTTTTGCCCTTCATGGCACTCTTGGCAATAAGAACTACGGAGCGCAGGCATATTTTGCCTCGTCTGATCTCTTGGCACGTTCTTTAAGTTCTGGAGCTCTGTTTGACAAATAACCCAGCCAGTCTGAATGTCAGTCTCGGGAATCCCTTACTCTTCTCGCAGACGCATTATTTTTAGAGCCGGTGCTTTTGCAGAATTAGTTGGGAAAAATTGCTGCTTCGATGCATACTTTGCATAGCTGTGAAAGAAACCTGCCTGAAATTCTTAATCCTGTCTCTAGAAAAGGGATGCCAGGCATAACAGGGTGGTATTTTTACACACATGATGCTAACTGTCTGGGTTTACAGTATATATATATATATATATATATATATATATATATTGGATAAGACCCATTCGCCACATCTAGTCCGCCCTTTTTTCCTGGTGTTGAGACTCGGACCTTAATCAGTCCTTGGTCTTGAATTAGATTCAGGATCGCTTTATGCCTGCCCCATGCAGTTCCATAATCTCTCTTACTGTATCGGCCTCTACCGCTTCTGCTTGGAGGCTGTTACGTTTATCTGCCACCTTCTTAGTAAAATAAAACTTCCTTATATCGCTTCTGACCTCTAGTTTGAGACAGTGGCCACTCGCTTTTAGCTTTTGGTTCTATGATAAGCACTGTGCTTTTCCTGACATTAGTACATTAGCCCATTTCTCGGGATGCAGTGTCAGTTGCACAGCTGATGCGTCTGTCTTTATTGCCGAACGTGTTCACAAGTGGGATCACTTACACAAAAAGAAATGCCAGCAGGCAGCTGCCCAGTATTTTATTTTAATGGAAAAGGAACTTTTCATCCTTTCTTACATTTTCCCCAGGTAGTGTGGACCTTTAGAATAATTCATTGTGTGTTTTATTGTTTCAGCTTTGAAGCTAAATAGAATATATTTATATAATGTTAAAATTTAGGTTCACTTATAATTGTCCTTGTTTTTCAAAGAAAAGCTAATGTCCATTAAAGCAACGCAAAATGAATCGGAAATAGCACAGATGTTGTTAATGCTATAAATGACTATTGTAGCTGGTAACAATTATCTTACAGCTAGAAATGTTCCTTTGAAAACAGCTAAGTGACCCCAAACCTTTCTACAGTAGTGTGTGCGTATAGAAAAATTGATGTATATCTCTGTTTGGCTCTAGATTGTTGCAAAAGATCTAACAATGGAAGCTATTTGGCTATTGTATAAAACTTAAATTTGACTGGATGCACCAACACTGCCTTGTGTTAAGGATGTCATTGTTTCTTTCCATCCTAATAAAATTTTAGATTGAGAGCCAATATCAAAGTATATGAAGCAATATCAAGGTTTTTAATTTAATTCCTACTTTATTACTCGTAAAATATTCACATTTTTTTTTCATTCTAGTTTTTGCATAATATATTTTCTGGTAGAGTCACATTAACTATTTGTATGTCTCCTGGCCCTTTTGTTTTGATCGTCCTAGGCATGGCATTAGAGAGACATTGCGTTAACTTAAAGGGGCAGTTTACTGTCCCTGACATCCCCCCCCAAAAAAAGATTGCATATTAAAGTAGTCTGTTTGTATGGCGATTCTTGCCGCCGATTAGCTGCTTGAAGTAGCTTGTCAGTGGCAGGAAAGCGCACACTGAAATCAATTGGATCGCTTTTTGCGTCTGAACAGACCCCCCGTTCGCAGCATTCACCAACCCAGTGCATTAAGTAGGTGCCGAGAGATGTTTACTTAAACTATAATACTCTGTATGACTGATACATTAACCTTTGTAACAGATTGTGAGTGGCCAGAATAAAAACATGTGTTGTTCGGTCTTAGAAAGGGTTAAAATGAAGGCTCACTTATTCAGGTTGGTCCAAATGAGACATAAGCACCCTCGTTATATTGCACCCCCCCCCCAAAAAAAAGCGCTGAGCGCTTCTGCTGTTTTCCCTGCACCTTTTTTTTTTTATAAATCTTTTATAAGCATTTCACAGGCTTCATCATAACAACGAACTTCATGAGAACCGAGTAGCAAAAAAGTAGTAAAGGAATCAAGCATAGTTTTTTTACATTTTTTTCTTCTTCTAGACATTCTTGGAAATGTGTGCTTAATCAGCAGGTATGAAATGCTTACATTTTCGCAAGAGAATGCCAAAAATGGTAGGAATGATGGCCTTCAAGGAGCGCGTTCCACTTGCATGACCGCTTCTTAATGTGTCTGCCCCACATGTTCTTAATCTAGTTTTTTGTTTCATAAAAATCATATTTTTTCTCTCATCAACACTACCCTCATTATGATTATTAATACTCAGCTATTGTGTTATATATTTTCATATTTGAAAAATCTTAAGGTCATTTATAAAGCTTGTCTATTGAATGACCTGTCTGCTTAAGTGCAATATTAATTTTTTTAAGAATTCATCCTATTGAGCAATTTTTTTACTTTTTTTGTTAGCTTCTCAGTATAAAGTGTTATACCCCATCAGTTGTGAATTGTATTTTTCATAGTAGTTTATTAATTTTATACAGTATTAAGTGCGTCCCTACTGTAAATAATCGTATATTGCGAGCAGAAACTTATTATTTAAAAAGAAATATTTTGGAGGCGTTGTGATTTGCTGATTCCAGAGAAAATTCTGATTTGCTCTGGGACCATTAAATCACCTGTCCATTTGTAGCATTTGCCATAAGTGAGGGAACATTCTAAATTGTAGATGTTAAGACCTCCAACTCTCATCTTGAATGGACCCTGGAAAGTCCTGCTTTTAATGTCATCTTCACAGGTGTGTGCGGTGGTTGTGACCGGGGCCTTAAAGTGTGCGTATACAACTGCATTTCACAGTGGTCCTTTACTGTTACATTGCGTTACATTACATTTATGCAGGTGTATTTGTCGTTCTTGTGTTTATAGGAAATGGCAGTGCGTGCTCTAAAGCAGACTGGGAGCAGGAGCATTGAAGCTGCCCTGGAGTATATTAGTAAAATGGGATATCTGGACCCAAGGAATGAGCAGATTGTTCGTGTGATAAAGCAGACCTCACCAGGTAACCATACAACATGGGAGAGATTTTTCATTTAAGTGGTTTTGATATAGGCTTTATCTTTACTGAGCCTCTGTGTATAGTTTAGAATTAATCCTTTTATTGTTAAAAAATAAATAAATAAAAATTGTTACTCAGTCCAGCGTCTGCCAGATGTGGTGATTTATTGTAACTCACTGCACAATTTATTTTTGTGCATTTAAGAATAAAGATTTTGTGTCCTGACATATCCTGTTTTTTTACAATGTATACAATATTTGTATCTTAACAAGGAAAGGGCCCAGCTCCAAATAATGTTCCCCACCGATCAAGCTTTGAAGGTTCAAGTGAGACGTACCCACCATACCACGCGGTTAACAGTTCGAGCTATGAGGGGCCTGGTTTTCCAGTGGAAGCTGCCAATTCACTCGGTGATGTTCCTCGTCCGTACATGGACTACTTGCTTTCTGCTCCCCCACCTGCGGCAGTGAATGGCCCAGCACAGAGGCCTTCCCCTGGGCACAATACACCTGGAAACCACCAGCAGAAGGTGTATACTACAAATATGGAGCCTGCTACCATCAATTATGCTATTGGAAATCATAACCTGCAGGCTGCCCACTCTTCAAATAGCCCGCATTATGGACGACAGAATATCATGGTGCAAGGAGACCCCATGGGCTATGGTATACAAAGAACCCCTTCATTTCAAAACAAGATACAGCAGGATGGAGGCTATGTAAATATACCAAGTAAAGGGCAGATGCCCCAGGGCAGCCCAAGCCATGCATATCAGCAGCCATCTGCAGGACTATACATGCCTCACTCCCACCATAAGCAACCAAGTCCATCCTCTCATCAGATGCATGTTATGTCCAGGGGGCCCCCGTTTACCAGCGATTTTCCTGACACTCCACCAAACCTGATGACCCCATCAAGAAACAGTTTGAATATGGATTTGTATGATATTAGCAGTGTGTGGCAGAATTCACAGTCACGACGTGATTCCCTTCAAGGTCCGGGAATGGACTCTTCAGTCCGGCAGCATGTACAGTTCAGACCAGACTCCCAAGCGCCAAGCCGTACAAACTCATTTAATAACCATCAGCAGCAAAAGCAGGTGCAGATGCGGCAGTCTGCCCCTAACAAAACAGACGCTTCCGTGGGGGCACCGAACACCATCACCGCAGTTACTTCAGCCCACATACTTCAGCCAGTAAAGAGTATGAGAGTTATGAGGCCTGAACCCCAAACGGCAGTAGGTCCTTCTCACCCAGCCTGGTTAGCTGCTCAAGCGCAGGTGGCTGAAGGTTTGGAGATGATGGAGCCGCATCCTTTATCCGTTGGTGGTCCCAGTTCCTACGGGATTGGTGTGGATTATGGAAACCAGGATCTGAGATACCCTCCACCTCCCTATCCAAAGCACCTATTGCTGCAGAACAATTCAGAACAAGTTGAATTGAACTCTTTGTGTAAGGGAGTGGACCAGGGTCTTCGTCTTGCTGACAATGTGGCTTGTGTTCAAGGGGAGGATGCAAATGGAGAGGCTAAACATGAAAAAGTCAGCAAGAACCTCAAAGCTGTTAAGTCTGGGAAAGATAAAAAGCAGATTCAAACTTCGCCGGTGCCAGTGCGCAAGAATAGCAAAGATGAGGAAAAGAGGGAGTCCAGAATTAAGACCTACTCCCCCTTTGCTTTTAAGTTCTACATGGAGCAGCATGTAGAAAATGTCCTGAAGACATACCAGCAGAAGGTAAACCGGAGGCTCCAGTTGGAACAAGAAATGGCTGAGGTAATGGTCAACTTTTTCTTATTCATGGGCTATAGTTTGCAGTATTGCTTGCATGAGATTGTATCTATTGGCAATGGAAACAATAGCCGTAAATTGTCAGTGTTATTTCATATCTACAGTATGTGCTTTTGCAAATTGATTCAATAGTCCTGTATTTCCGTATTCCCAGCATTATAAAGAGTTGAATGTGGGTTCACCTAATGCCTGGCAGAATATACTGTCAGAGTCATTGAGACCTAATACATCCGTGTCATATACCTGTGGTGTTAGATCTTCCTACCAGCTATAGCAAGCACACCGTAGGGGTTAACTGCTAAATTACAGCAACAGGGTTCACCAGAACAGCTAATTACATATAAAACAACATGTTTCAGATGGAAACGGACTGTCCCCTACTTGTCTTGTTCCTACATTTTTATTTTGTTTACATTGGTGCCACGGTACTGTAACTGGACCCTATTAAATGTAAAGAAATATATTTTACTTGTAGTTCACAACTTGGTGAAAAGAAGCCCTGTAATTAGGTGCCTTAATGCCGTTGGATGCATAACATTTTTTCTGGTCTCAAGTAGATCAGAAAAAGGACTACAAGAAAAAAAAAATTTGCTATATTTGGGTGCTATTTGTGGCACCAGTTATTTGTAGTTTGTCTAATTATGACCATAGAGAAGACAGCTGCAGGGAAGGAATAAACTATTCAGAATGTGAGGGTCTACCCATACTGTCTCTGTCAGTTCTGTTTGTGGATATGAATTGTAAACCACAAGATGCTCAATATAGTATTTTACAGAATGAGTCGCATGAAGCATTTAACCGAATCATTTAGCATGGTTAACCAAAGAATAGAATGCCAAGGGCTTTCTTGTTCCATTATTTATATTTATTCCTTTAAAGTATATCTGTCTCATTCACAGCTTCTAGTATAACCAAATTAATTTTAAAAACTACCTATAACTTGAGGGTTTTTTGTTTTTTTTGCAATATGGAATTATTATTTTTGAGATATTTGATTTACAAAAGGGCATTATTTAACTTCATGGAAGCTGCTATCTCTGGCAAGAAAACGCATATTTTCCCGAAGTTCTCTTCCTTTCCCCTCATCCTATTCTCAAAGTCAACTGGCAGAGAATTTGACAAACAAATTAAGTATAGTAGCAAACAAATTTAACATAATAATGAGGAGAAATAATCTTCAGAAACAGGAAATGGACACCAAGGCTCCCGTGGTATACATAAAAAGCATGTTTCTTGCATATTATGGTGTGACTTGTGCAAATGGGCCATTTGTTTTCGGGAAAATGAATTAAATTCCCTGCCCCCATGTGCATGCAGGGAAATACTCCTTCATTGCAGCCGGAGAGCACTTCTGCCACTGATTTGCTTCAAATTAAGAATCGCTGGACCACGGAGGAGATTTTTTTTGTAATGTTAAATGAATGATATAAAGTAACTTGCAGAATACTTTCAAATGCCATCATTTTCCACGGGGACACCGTAGGAGGCACCCTTTATGGAAGCCTTCACTTCTGCATGATAAGGCGGTAACACCAATGAGAATCGTGTTAGCGTTTGGCGATGCAGCTGCCATTTTAAACATTATTTGATTTTAGATGGCTTGGTACCAGGTACATTTCCACTACGCTCACTTGGGGGGAAAACTAGAACATTGTTAGCATTCTTTTTAAAATAGGCATTATTTACTCATGGAATGATGGTGATTAATTCCTCCTTGTGTTCTTTTTTTTTTTTTGCTAGCCTTTGTCAAACGGGTCAGGATTAGGTTAGGATTCCTCGGCTTGATGGTAGTGAGTGGATATGAAAATAAAATTTATACTAGTGATTTTATACAAGTATTTTTATTTGTTATGTGTCTATTTTTATAGGCTGGCCTCTGTGAAGCTGTCCGGGAACAAATGCGGAAAATTCTTTATACAAAAGAGTCCAACTATAATCGTCTCAAACGGGCCAAAATGGACAAGTCAATGTTTGCGAAAATCAAGACTTTAGGAATAGGTGCTTTTGGTGAAGTGTGTCTGGCAAGCAAACTGGACACAAAGGCCTTGTATGCGATGAAAACCTTAAGGAAGAAGGACGTGCTGAACCGAAATCAAGTGGCCCACGTCAAAGCAGAAAGGGACATACTGGCTGAGGCCGACAACGAGTGGGTGGTGAAGCTGTATTATTCATTTCAGGACAAAGACAACTTGTACTTTGTAATGGATTACATCCCAGGTGGGGACATGATGAGTCTCCTCATACGGATGCAGGTGTTTCCAGAGCACCTGGCCATGTTCTATATTGCCGAATTGACCCTTGCCATTGAAAGTGTCCACAAGATGGGATTCATTCACAGGGACATCAAGCCTGACAACATTCTCATAGACCTGGATGGCCATATCAAACTAACAGATTTTGGCCTTTGTACCGGATTTAGATGGACACACAACTCCAAGTATTACCAGAAAGGTAAGCTTGTGAAAGCTATTATTTAGTTACATTGTGTTTAAAAGATTAAGCAGACTTATAACTGCAATGTGCAGATGGTCTAATTGCAGAGAAAATAGCCCATTCTGCATGCAAATGGATAAACAATGAAATATTTATCTCATATTTTTATATTTGTCTTCATGTTATGAGAATCAGTGTATCGGAGCTCAACAAAAGGCCAACATATATTGTGTTGCCACCCAGGTGATGTTGGCCATGTTGGGAATTCTCACTGCACACGGAATCATGAGAACATCCACACTTACAAGTGTTTGCGGGTTGGTGCCAAAAGTTGAATTAATCTAAATACTTAACAGTGTGACTTCAGAGCTTTTGGACACTACAGCCTCCTGCGTTTTCTGGAACAAGGATTTATATCTGGATTCCATTTCTCTCTCCTGTAAACCAAATAGGACTTTGTAAATTAATCTATAATGATCTATTTGTACAACAGTGAATTCCACGGTTCTCTTTCTTAAATGTAGCACAGTGTGCATGTAATGTTTGTCACACAGTACTGCCTCCATCAGGAAGGTCAAGGTTTAGCGCAGTAGTCTATTCAATTAGGGAAGTGTCCACAAAAAGATTTGTAGGATATATATTTTTCTATCTTCTTCCCCTCTAAGGGGGTCCAATAGACCAAATGGGGCCCCTGAGCAGTCTCTAAATTTTAAACACTTCAACTATTGTTTTGCATAAAAAATGAATTAGTAGCCAGCGACTGGGTTCTTGACTTTTTCTGTCTTTTTTGATGACTGTCTGTTTAGGGAACCACATCCGACAAGACAGCATGGAGCCCAGTGAAAATTGGGATGATGTGTCTAACTGCAGATGCGGAGACAGGCTGAAGACTTTGGAACACAGGGCCAAACGACAGCACCAGAGGTGTTTGGCTCATTCCTTGGTGGGGACTCCTAATTATATTGCGCCTGAAGTCCTCCTGCGGAAAGGTGTGTATGTCTCAAGCCTGCTGGGAACTTTAGTGAACTGAAGACCTAATGTAATTCCCTGTCCAGGTGGACCTTCAGTCTTTTCTCAGGCTACTGAATGAAGATTTGCTCAACAAGGAGAGATCATTAATCTGTTTCTTCTTTCTTAGGGTACACTCAGCTCTGTGACTGGTGGAGTGTTGGTGTTATTCTCTTTGAGATGCTGGTTGGACAGCCTCCATTTCATGCGGCAAACCCGACTGAAACTCAGCTGAAGGTAGGTGTTTCTAAATGCAGCAGACATAAACCCAGAGTAATCCTTGCTCTCGCATGTTTAACCCCTTCAGTCTCCTAAGGATGTACATGTATGTCCTAAAAAGCTCTGCTTAGAAGCCATTTAGGACATACACGTATGTCCTGACTTTCTTACATAGCCTTGTTTTGACAACCTGGACTACTCCCTGTCACCAGAACACAGCATTGCTGGCCTCCTGCTGACCGATCGTTTGAAATGGCTACCGATGCTTGCCCTGGTAAGCCGTTGCCTAAATAATGCCCTATCATATAATGATGCATTCCCTTCTGGAATGAAGAAATTTGGAAGACATCACTGATGACTGGAAGACATCACTGATGACTTCAACCATAAGGTTAGACAAGGGCAGTATATCTTCTGCAGGGTCTGTCTAGATCCTGCTGAGATATCTGATTGCTCTCCCTACTGATAGATCACACGCATTGCAATCCCCAATGCAAGTCTGTGGAGACTTGTTTGGAATCAGTGTGATCAGTGCAGAGGGATCGCATGGAATAGACTGAAAAATAATGTTTCTCCCTCTTCCCACAAATGAAAAAAAGTAAAAAAAAAACTGATAATAGTGCAAAAATGAATAAATACAATTAAATAATTGAAAAACCTTACATCACATTGCTCTAGCGCTACTTGTAAAAAAATATAACCCACAACCCCTGTTCACTACCCCAAAACCATTAAGTCATAACTATTAAATATATGGGTATGTCTGTAATCAAGTGATGTTGTCAAAGTGAATTTGGTCATTGTTCAACAGGGGCACATAAAGCGTATGTTTGGTTGTTGTTTTTTTTTTGTTTTTTTACATACTAGCACACACAATTAATATTTGTTTCTATGGTTTCAAATGAAAGCCTTATTTTGTTCTGAAAAAGGTTATGTAATGTGTGTGGCTTGATCAAACACAGAAAAGGGGAATCTTAATTAAACCCACATATGGTAAAATGGCAAAATAGCTTGGGGACATGAGGTACCAAAATCCCCTGGCACTGAAGGGGTTAAGAAGAAGGTTGTTTTCAGTTAAATAGGCTTTGAACTGTGTTTTTGTTTTTCTTCTTCAGGTAATAAACTGGGAAAATACTCTTCACATTCCCTCCCAAGTCAAATTGAGCCCAGAGGCAGCTGATCTCATTATTAAATTGTGTTGTTCAGCAGAAAGTAGACTTGGAAGAAATGGAGCTGACGAAATTAAGGCTCACCCATTTTTCAGCTCCGCTGATTTTTCTGCCGATATTCGCCGTCAGCCGGCACCTTATGTCCCAAAGATTACACACCCAACCGATACTTCTAATTTTGACCCGGTGGAGGAGGAGAGCCCTTGCAACGACAGTGAAGACAGTACCATGGCATGGGACCCAAACATGTGCCCTAGTAATAAACACACTGAACATGCCTTCTATGAGTTCACGTTTCGGCGGTTCTTCGATGACAACGGTTACCCGTTCCGTTATCCGAAGCCTTCGAAGCTAGAAACGCCTCCGAATGAAGAGGCACAAGAGGAAAATGAAGCTGCCGCCGGTGAAACAGAAAGCTGTCAGCCTGTATATGTATGAGACGGTTACTTGGATACGAAACATACGTGATTCATCTTTCTATACCAGGGCATACTTGGATCTCTGAGTGAAGGAAATGTTACAGTACAAGTTTATGGTGCCAGTTTGCCGCAGCTTGTATGAATTCGAAGCTCATCCGCTGCGCATACTTCGAGGGATTGCGTAATCGGACAGCCGTGGTACAATAAAACCATTACTCCTGTTCAATGCAGCCTAATGTCAGGGTTTCTGGCTTGTACATGTGGACTTAAGTCTCACCAAGTTTGTCTCGAAACAGAAGTGCTGTATGATCTAGTGGTAACAGTTTCTTTAATGGGTTTTTTTCACGTATCATGAGGCTTCTGGTGATCACCAAAGCTTAAGAGTCTGTCGTTAAGTGCGAGGGCTGCGTGAAATCTGTTCCTAAAGTAATAAGAAGGTGGAGACGCAAGGAATCCTTAAATTGCAGCATGGCAAAGACTGTCACTGAACTGGACTTTGGAGACTTGCATCACAGAATGTCTCTATCGTACAGCTAATATAATGACATTTAGTTTGTCTTCTCTGTAAATCTGCATCAGTGCGTTTCTGGGTTTAAAAAATATTTTGATCCCTCAATCAACTTGGTAGCGGTCCATCATTTTCAAGAATGAAATTGCAGGTTCTGTATCTAGAGACGGTTTCCTGGCGTTTTGGGACCTGCCATGAGCATTTACAGGTCTTTGCAAGTACTTATTGAGCCCACTTAGGCAAGACAGAACTGCAATGCAATATATGAATCGGACAGATGACCCCCGTGGCTGTTCATGCATCCTACTCCGGATGCAGAATTTTGACATTTGAATAAAGGCTCCTGTTTTTTTAAACCTAAATCTTAATCATCGGGAGATCCACTTGCAAAAGTGAATTTAATAATAGAAACCACACATCCGCTGCTAAAATATCGTTTTCCTATTAACCAAAAGTTCATAATATACTTCACAATTTTGTATATAATCTATTTTTGATATCCTCAGCAATAATCTGTTTAGCGAGAGCACTTATATTTTGTACTGCTTGTTTTTATTACCTTCCTGACAGTAATGTTACATTAACAAACCATGCTGCTGTTACCTGCTCTGGTTATCTATTAAGTGTAGCACTTAAATTCACACTTACTTTACAAGGATAAAAGGGGAATTTATGGAGCGCATCAATACTTTAAATTGGGTGGACGTGGAATGGAAGTGATCTGATATTGCATGTGCCGTTGTTTTTTTGAAGGGTTTGCATCTTTTCAGTTTGGATCTTCTCAGTATTTAAAGACTTACTCAAAATAGACCATTCTTCAACTTAAAATTAGATTTTTTTTTTTTGCGGTTTTGTTAGTACTTTAAAGACGACTGGTCTCAGGCAACTGCCGCCACTGGTTGAGTGGTTTTAATGATTTGTTTGAATCTGGAAGGTTAATTTACTCAAAATTAAGTTTTTCCGTGCTCCAGAACAGCCATTGAAACATATTTCGGCTCTGGATGCAATAAATGTACAAGTTGCTGAACATTAAGTTTGATTCTAAAGGGTGGGCTGATAAAGTTTGTCTCCTAATATAAAAAGCCAGCATTCATCCACATCAAGTAGCTGATGAAGAATGAGATGGCTTGGATTTGTAAAGACATTTAAGAGCTATAGTTTAGTTATAAAATCTATACCCCCCTCCATACAATAAGGAAATGCTGTTGGATTTCAACAAATAGTACAATCTGAGTGAACAAAGAAAAAAAAGTGTAAATTGTAAATTATAATAGATATCTATATATAAATATATATTGACTAAAAATGAATTGCACCTAAAACACAACTGACAATAAGCCTTTAACCCATGAACATGTGATATATTTTTTGTGCAATATCGTATTAGAAAAAAATAGTCTGCATTTTCATTCTTTAAGGTTTGTTGCTGTTTTATATTCACACAATTTCTTTTTAAGCTTATTTTTTGTCCTTTTTTTTAAAAAAATTCAAAGTTGTGATCTTTAAACTGCATTTAGCGCTCGTTCCGTTCAAAGGCTGCTTTAATTTACTTAGTGGAATGTCATGGAAAGTGTGTGTAAGTGTCTTGTGCGAGTAAAGTATTGCGTGGTTCTGAATTTTTACACTTACATTGCAGTTTTGAATTCATGGGCCGGCCCCGTGAAAAGAAAAAAATTAAAATTGAAAAGAAACAAATTAGCAATACATTTTATGGTATGTTGATTTGGATATTATTTCTTAACTAGAAGGGATGAAGAAAGCAGTTTTGTAGGCCTTTGATGAGTGGCGATAAATAAAACTTTACACAATATTCTCATTGCATTTACCTGCCTTTGCCAGAGCTGCGAGCGTGAGCGTGTGTGTTTTTCCCTTTCCTTTTAAAGAACGTTAACCAGCCGTAATTGTTTCTGTTGTGATTAAATTTTAGGTATATTGTCTCGAATAATGGTAAGGAAACAGAACTCTGCTTTTCAAATTAACTAACCACTGCTGAGACATCCCAGAAGAAGTCCTCATACCAATATCCAGGAGGCCACCTGTGTGTGCTTTTGACTCTATCTTGGGACAGCATCCAGGATTTCTTAGTCTTTTTTCCTACAAAGTCCCCCAAATGTCAACCTTTTATGTAATGGGCACATCTTTACATCTGTTAGCTCCCACACACATTGCAACTACCCTTAATTAAACATTTCATGTTGCTGGGTTAACTCACCTCTTTACTTCATCTACTGTTGATCCGTTTAACATATCTTTAAAAAATATTTCAATGATATCTCTGGATCCACAGACTCCTAATTATTATCCTATTTAAAAAGCTTTGGAGGGGAAGAGGTTCTACCACCACCTTTGTAAATGTAAACCATGTTGATCTCTAATAAAATGCTGTTAAACGGCACGTGTCTGTATATACTAAGGAACGATAAGGTGTACGTTGCAGCCTTCAGCTTGCTCTTATGAAGTTGGCTAAATGCGACAGACGCACGGCTGATGAGACTGAGGTCGCTGATGGGAAAACAGTAAAATGTCATAGAAAAGTAAGTTACTGAGGTGCGATCCTTTTATAATGGAACATATTCCGAAATAAAAGGGTTATTGCTACTTGGAGGCTACTATAAATGCAGCTTGACAGACGTGACACCGCCATTAGCACCTGTGGCTATAGGAGGTCTAGCGTGTGATTAGTGGGTGTTCCGTGCTTTAATTTCTGTTTCATCTGCTTTGGGTCTAGAACATTTAACCCTGAGCCTAGAACCCCCTGTACTCCCTAGAACCATATGGGTAATAAGTGCAAGCGACGGCCTTATTTGGGGTTTATTATTTGATTTTAGTCTGGCAAAGCAATGAGAAACAATCTAGGTTATCATTCTATGGTGGAAATGTGTGTGTGTGTGTGTGTGTGTGTGTGTGTGTATATATATATAATATATATATATATATATATATATATATATATAAATATATATATATAAATGCTTTTTTTCTGTCTACTCGGTCAAGGCCTCATTAAAACAGTTAGATTTAATCCCCTTGATATCGTTAAATAAGGACTGAACACACACACCCAGTTTTATTAAACTAAACCACATTCCTTTTAAAACCAGAGTGATCTATAGATATATAGACAAATAGATATATTCCTACCATGTAGAAAGCAGCCGGAAGCTCAAGGTTTTCATCTTAAATTGAAAAGTGCATAAAGCGAGTCTTTAAATAGAGGATTTCAGAATATTTTTGTTTTGTACACAGTACTTTAGAACTTTCTAACATTTATTTATTTAGTCACTGATTAGATAAGTAAACCGTTTCCGTGAGCCAGAAGCTATTTGAAAGGCTGAGTGAGGTGTATTTTCATGTCAAGTTGGCCAACATGAGATGGCAAATGATAGAACTCCTTGGGTATGGCAGGGGCTTACGTGTGTTTATCTGTAAATTAATAATCTACGTGTAACTCACATCTATTATCTTTGTGTAAGTGTTTACGGTTGGGGTGAGAGTTGTGCTCTGGCTTATGATGTGCTTGTGCTGTGACCTTGTAAGATTCAGTATTACTGCTTTTTATAATAATGACATTTTGTGTCATTTACAGCTATCGGACAACCTTTTATTGTGGTAGTTTCTTTCTCAGGAACTCAGTTTAACTTATTTATTGTTATATCATCGCCTCTGAAAGCTTTTACTGGCACACTTTATTATTAAAGACAAAATCAAAATAAAACTGTATCTTGGTATTCTCTCCGATCAGACCTGTGCTTGTCAGAATTGTGCAGCGCTTTAAAACAAAGGTGCCACAGTGCTAAACCTGAGTCTCTTATCCAAAGAAGACATGGCTTTTTAATATTTGGGCTATTTCTTTAGGCATGGGCAATTAATATGGTTTGATGTAATCTTATGATGACATATATGAACACGCACAAAGGCAGTTCTAAAAGGGCTTAGTTCTGTATAATGCGGTTTTGTCAGATGTTTTATCTCATTAACATCCCTATTACCGGTAGTTAGCTATGCAGTACACAGGGCCAACTCTGCCCCTTTTTAAATATTTGACCCCTTCATAATGCATTGTGACATCAGACAGTGGACAACTCTACTGCTAATTCTGACCTGCCAATGTTTTAAAGTATAGCTAGCTGATCAATATTATAACCACTAATGATGACTGTGTCCTTACAGTTAGTTATGACACCTGAACTCCCCTTGGTTATTTTTAACTGACTCGTGGGTTCTAGTTACTATAATGTAAAATTTGCAGCATGCAAACATTTTATTTTTCACACAGCCCTGCTGAGTGCCCACAAGTTCTCATCTACAAGTAACAAATGAGCCAAATGCACATGGATAAATAGGCACCTCAACATGACACTAGATTTCATTAAATCAAGACCTGAAATCGAAGACCACAAACCTTAGGAGTGTACCCCTTTATAAGTGGAGATGGCGGTGACCAGGGTTTTTTAATTGAGTACTTGGGGTACTTCTTTCGTTGTTTTCTATTGAAGTTCTCTACAGATGGATACCAGGGAGATCGACCTTGGTTGTAACTTGAGCCAATTTACCATTTTTCACTTATCTCCTATAAGTATTTAGGATGACTTTTAGCATACAACTCAGATCCAAGGCTCAACCTTACTGCACCATGGGGTCAATGTAATGGTGGTCTATTCTGCTCCTTTTACCTAATCTCCTTGCAGTGCCTCTGCCTGTATTACGCTCATGGCTCTGCCAGTGTATTGCAAGTCAATCAGTAGGGAAAAGGGTAGCCTCATATGGGCCTCTGAGATTGTTTGGGATGTGGGCAGCTGCCACTTTTGACTATGTGGTAGCCCTAGATATGATTTACCTGTTCCGGAGAGCGGTCACAACTGCCAAGTTGGTGGCGCGCCCTGTAAACAAAATAAAGAAGCTCCAGACCCTACTGAGAACTCTGGCTCCACTTGCCAGTTGAATACAAGTCAATGGAGCCCAGGTTCTAATGTAATTAGTAAAACAAATATAAAAATATAAATAAAATTAAAATAGTTTAAAATAAAAAAATGGTAATATGTAAAAATAATTTCCCACTGATGTCACCCTCAGGGGAACCTTCCAGTTCCAAAAGGTGTTTAAAAAAAAAAAAAAAAAAAAAGGCCAAAAAAACCCCATCATTATATATAAATATTTTTATGAGCAAGTCCTAAAATTAGCCCTTTATTTTCTCACATGGAAAGAGTTAAAATACTGGAATGTTAAATGCCCATGGGGTGTCTACTTTTTTTTAAGAAAATGACCTGTAAAATCATATCTAAAGTACAACTGGTGGTAGAATTAGAGCATGGAAAGAGTTAAAATACTAGGATTTGAAATACCCTGGGGTGTCTAGTTTTCAAAAATATATGATTTGATGGGGTAAATTGCTTCATTGGCTGGGGGAAGATTTACCAGATTTGGAAAAAATGGTTTTGAAATAGAAAAACGTTACCTGTACTTATCGCCCCGTAATGTGCAGAAAAAAGCAATACAAATATTTCTAAACTCAGGAGAAACAGTAGAATCTACTTAGAAGGTTATTTCAGTACCTTTTATAGATGAGTAAAATATTTTTCAAGTATAAGTCAGAAAAAGTCCCTTTTTCCAAATGTTTTCACTATTTTATATATATATTTATAGTAAATGATATGATACAATCAAAATAATGACATCTAAAGAAAGCCCTTGTCCTGAAAAAAACCCAATATATAACGTGTGTGGGTTCAGTAAACAGGGAAAAAATATTACAGCTAAACACGAGCAGCACAGAAATGGTAGATCAGCCATTGTCACTAAGGGGTTAAACTAAATATCTCCAGAACAATTTCATTGATTGTCAAACAAAAAGCACAACCTATATGTTTTTAAATAAATATAGTATCTCTCGTTTGAGCAGGGCCCTCCTCATCTATTGTTATGTTATATGCGACTTGTAATGTCCTGTCTACCCATTGTACAGCGCTACTGAATTTGTTGGTGCTATATAAAACAATAAATAATAATAATTATGCTAATAGCAGTGATAAGGTTTTCCAGTTGGTAAGAATTAGGAAATTGCAGTTTGATACAATTGAGTAATGCATAAGTTGCATGCAGAGGCTGCCACCTACTGTCGAGATGATAGTAACACAACTTTAATAGCCATCATTTGTTTCCATCTTATAGTATATGGGGCAGAAATATAGAGCTATTATTATTATCTTTTATATAGCGCAACGCTTCATATACAATACATATTTAACAGACTAAGACAACCGATATAATAGGTAGAGAGAGCCCTGCTCGCAAGCTTACAAGCTAGAACCAGTACTAAAAAGCACGTAGGTCCTTCTTGTGGGCTCCAGTCATAGATCTGTTCACTATTCAAAAGAGATGGCTGCAGCAATGCAGGCATATGACTTTTGGTCCACCCACTGTGGTCAAAGCTGAACTAAGGATATATTGTATGGGACAGACCCAAAAGCGTACATATATTTATCAGAAATTTTAATGTATCTATCCTATGCAGAGAACTAAAGAACAAAGTCTCCCATCAAACATTGCATTACAAATAGCATACACTTAAATGTTCATTGTCACAATGCTGCATTACAAGGTTAAATTGTGATCAAACCCATCATTTAGGAAGTAGTCCTCTACAAACACCCCCTAATATGAGCATTTGACAAAGAAGCTTTACATCGCACATCTGCCACCTCCAGGAACGTATATAAGAAACACGTGAGCCAGATTAGCCCTTTCAGGTGAATGTTCATATAGCACTAGGAAGTGCAGTCGCATAGCAAGCACAGTAGTCTACAGAAATCTTTATTGGGGTATAATAGGTATATATATATATATATATATATATATATATTGGGAAACAAGAACTCTGCCCTATAAAATTTACACTTCATGGTTATACACATTGATAACCAGAAATATGGTTTGATGTTAAAAGCAGTCTAAATGAAAGTTGCTCTTTAATTAATCTTTTAATAAAGGCGCTGATGTGTATTTAATAAACATACATTGATCACAATATCCCAATATAATCTATATAAAATAGAAGATCTGAGCCTAGATATGCAAACAGGAACAGGATAAATCTTATACTAGCAAATTCAGACTGAGCAGGTGAAAGGGTTCATAAACTGAAAATGACTTGACTCAACCAAGATTGGAGTGTGTTATGATAACTGAACTGGTGGAGCAAGTTCATAGCCCCAGCCCTGGTAATAAGTGTGTGTATATGTGTGTGTGCGTGCATTGCAATTAAGTTTGAAAATGAAAAACATGGCCGTTTTAACTATAATACACAATTCGTTAATGAGCTGCCATTGAGAGTACAAGTAAGGGCAAGTATTAGACTCCTTTGCAAAACATGACTTACTACTTGGTGGCAAATTCTTTGTTGGCAATCACAGAGGTCAGACGTTTCTTGTAGTTGGCCACCAGGTTTGCACAAATCTCAGGAGGGATTTCTTCCCACTCCTCTTTTGCAGATCCTCTCCAAGTCATTAAGGTTTCGAGGCTAACGTTTTGGCAACTCGAACCTTCAGCTCCCGCCACAGATTTTCTATGGGATTAAGGTCTGGAGACTGACTAGGCCACTCCAGGACCTTAATGTGCTTCTTCTTGAGCCACTCCTTTGTTGCCTTGGCCATGTGTTTTGGGTCATTGTCATGCTGGAATACCCATCCACAACCTATTTTCAATGCCCTGGCTGAGGAAAGGAGGTTCTCACCCAAGATTTGATGGTACATGGCCCCATCCATTGCCCCTTTGATGTGGTGAAGGTGTCCTGTCCCCTTAACAGAAAAACACCCCCAAAGCATAATGTTTCCACCTACATGTTTGATGGTGGGGATGATATTCTTGGGGTCATAGGCAGCATTCCTCCTCCTTCTCCAAACACAGCGAGTTGAGATGATGCCAAATAGCTTGATTTTGGTCTCACCTGATCACAACACTTTCACCCAGTTCTCCTATGAATCATTAAGATGTTCATTGGCAAACAGGCCTATACATGTGCTTTCTTAAGCATGGGGACCTTGTGGGCACTGCAGGATTTCAGTCATGGCGTAGAGTGTTACCAATTGTTTTCTTGGTGACTATGGTCCCAGCTGCCTTGAGATCATTGACAAGATCCTTGCATGTAGTACTGGGCTGATTCCTCACCGTTCTCGTGAACGAGGTGAGAGCTTGCATGGAGCCCCAGACCGAGGGAGATTGACAGTTATTTTGTGTTTCTTCCATTTGCAAATAATCGCACCAGCTGTTGTAACCTTCTCACCAAGCTGCTTGACGATGGTCTTGTAGGCCATTCCAGCCTTGTGTAGGTCTACAATCTTGTCCTTGATATCCTTGGACAACTCTTTGGTCTTGGCCGTGGTGGAGAGTTTGGAATGTGATTAATTGCTTCTGTGGACAGGTGTCTTTTATACAGGTAACAAGCTGAGATTAGGAGCACTCTTTTTAAGAGCTCATTACCTGTATAAAAGACAACTGGGAGCCAGACATCTTGCTGATTGATAGAGGATCAAATACTTATTTCACTGAGTAAAATGCAAATCAATTTATAACGTTATACCATTAAAATTAGACTGATTATCTCTTTGTCATTGAACCAGATACTTTTATAATTACTATTATATTTTATTTATATAGCGCCAACAATTTCCACAGTGCTTCTAACAATATATTAGCTGAACACTCATGTATGAGTTAAGTTATTAAGACATTTCATGTTCAGATGATACGTACAATGCATAGATCAAAATGTGATGTCCAGTTGCCCAGGGATCCATGCTCAATGGGGCCCCTGAGCTCTAAGTTGTTCTGTTACTGGGTGTCTAGCTGGGTCATGTTATGTGCACCAGCAGTAGAAGAGTGGCCTGTGTGCAAGCTGCTTGTGGAAAGGACCCCATACAAGGTAAGAGGGAGGGAAAGCTAAGAGAGCAAGACAGCAAAGAGGGTTGTGAAAGAGCGAGAATAAGGGCTGTGACAGAGAGAACCGTGAGAGGGAAAAAAGAATGACTGTGTGTCAATGTATGTGTAAGCATATGGTGTTAAACAGTGCGTGTGTGCATGTTACTGTATGGTGTATGTGTTTGTGAGTGCATGTTTAAGAGTGTGTATGTTAGTCTATGGTGTTAGCATGCGTGTACATGTGTTTGTGAGTGCCAACAGACAGGAAGAGTATGCATGTGTAAGTGTATGGTGTTGAGTCAGTATAGAGTGAGTGGGTGTTAGAACAACTAGCAAGCTGCCTATGATACAAGTGGCTTTGATATGAGGAGGGGGTAAAGGTATATAGTACAAAAAAATAATACCATCTTTATTAAAAATATGTATTAATACAGGCATATAAAAAAGGATTCTGAAATTGGATCCTGGCTGGCATCCCACTACCTAACGCTCAACATTTCCCAGACTGAGCTTCTGGTTATTCCCTCGTTGACTCCAATGCCTACTTTCTGATATCTTCATCATCATAGAGAATTCCACATTTTTCCCACTGATATGGTTCCTGATGGATATTTTTACTGGACGCAATGACGGACCCTGTCAATGAATCATTCTATTTCCTTAACAAAGGAATAGCAATGGATAGACTGTAAGGATACACTGTAAGGATACACTTACCCTTACATATGCCAGCCCACATACACCCGCTAGCCCTTACACTAACATTTACTTGGTCATACACACACTTACCATAACATACAATCTTCCCTTTACACACGTTCTCTCTTTTCCCTTTTTCTCCCTAACATTTGCGTTAATCCCTGGTGGGAGCAAAAGGGTCTGTTCCTGTAGACCTTCACACGGCTTCAGCGATAAGTGCTGGTGGTGGCGGACACTACAAATGGTGGTGGCCGTCACAGGTTGGTGTATGGACACATTACCGACTCTAGCAGACCATCTGATCTGTCTTGACTCAATTTACTCCACTCGTTACCTCATTCTGTCATCATACGGTGACCACACAACCCAAATCATAAAGTAATTGATCCTACGTATTAACACATTGCGCCCCAGAAACCATGACCGACATGGTCCCGCTATGCCAAAGGTGCGTTTAAATGAGCACAGCAGCTTTGTGGAGGGTTTATTATAGAAATATTCTGCGGGGCGCAAGGTGGCTTCAACTTTTTAAAATCAAATATTATTTTTTAAGAAAAAGTGATATGGCTGCGCCTTGAATCACTGCCACCCTCCACCTCTCCCAATTACTTCTACTCTCCCTTCCATTTCACTCCGCTCCCACAATCCACCCCTGTAATTACCTCTGCCTACCCCTCCAGACTCCATTAACCCTTTACTGCCTTTACCGTCTCCCGAGCCGCTCGTGCCCGCGTTCCCTCAGCCCTGCTCTCCTCTCGCACAGCGCCCTCCCCCAGAGCCGCCATTGGCTCTGCTCCCCGCTTTATCCCAGAATGCACCGCGTGGCGCGTCATTGAACAGAGCCCATGATGGCGGCGCTGGGTGCGAGTGAAGTGATCGCCCAGCTGGAGAGCGCTGCCAAAGTTTTAATGGTAAGAATCGACCTGACCGGGCAAGGCACCGGAGGCGGCAGGTTATCTGCCCCCGTGGGATAGTCCGATCTATCCTGGAAGGGCTGAAGTCAAACCGGTACGCAGGAGCAAGCAGCCATACTTCTCCGGGACAGGGGGGTAATAGTGTTATTTCTCTCCGGCTGTCCCCGGGCATGTCTCTAACACAGCGTACCGTGTAGGGCGGGTGTGATGAGCTGTACGGTATGTCACAGGGTGGCCCTGGGTGTCGGATCCGATCTCCTCTGACGGTAGGCAGATCATTCTATTCTACTGATAGGGTCCACATGGCTGCTTCCTCATCCAGTACTTTATCGGGGGTGATGCTGTGTTCATGACATTAATTGCTGTCCCCACATGGTTGCGGATGGGTGTTTAGTGTATTGGTGGCATGCTGGCCTATGTGATGCACTCTCCCAATCTATATAGGTATGTTTGAGTGGCTATAGGGTCCGGTGAGCCCGGGGGGGACTGCTTCCCAGACTGGGATGTCCCGGCTGAGTCTGTAGATCCGGGTGGCCATGGCTAGTAACATTGTTGCCAGTTTAACATCTAGCTGTGTGGGGTATGGGTCTGTGAGGAACCCCCGGCAGGTAATGATAGAAGCGAACAGGTCTTGGTGCGTCTATATTGTGCTCCTTACCCTGAATACCATGAACGAGGAGAGCTCTGTGTACGCAGTATGAGTGAGTCCGCAAGGGCCGCCAGGATCGAACGTATTAGGAGTATGAAGGATGTCTTTAGTGGTAATTTTGCTTGACTGTCTTCTCACTCCGTAGAGGTTAGGCAGTGGACGCCGTTCCTTCACCAGGTGAATAAATTCCACTTCAGACAGGATTTTATGACCTAAAACAAGAACAGCCAGTCTGCTTCTCGGCGATGGCGAGAAAAAGATATTCAGATGTTTCTGTATGAATTAGTCGCATATAATACATGCCGTGGGAATCTTAAGACAGCAACAACGCTTTCTTTATTTTTGTCGAACATTGATATGAAGATGTATTTTTAATGCCTCACTTTGTTTGTGTTCAGACATCCCTTATTACTCTTCTTAATCCGTTCCCATGGACACTTTCTGTAAGTCAATCTCTGCTTATATATACGTGTGTGTGTATATAATAAATTTTATATATATATATATACACACACATACGCGAGGGACGTTTGAAACGTTTCCGCACTTTTATGTTTTTGTTGGATACCGTGAAGGCGGAAGGAGTAGTGATTGGTCGTGTTAGGGGGTCATGTGACTAGTTCTGGCGGGTTGCTGTTGCAGTTTGGTGTAAGAGTTTCCACCCTGGAGAGGAGATGGCTGCTAAACGTATAAATTGCACCAAAGAGGAGCAGCGTTCTGTCATACGCAGAAGGTGCGCCGGGAGGACGAATTCATCTTCACGTGTGTGATCAGTACGGGGATAAAGTTCGAAAGTGGCGGTATTGGTGTCGCAGATGCAGAGTGCTCCGGATATACATCATCACGGAAGCGCTAAAAAGAGCAAGCGTCATTTGTCTGTATGCATCCTAAATTGCTAAAAATCTATTTAACGCAAGAGACCAAACTAGCTACTCAACTCCAAAGCCTTATTCCCTAAAAACATTGTGTGTGTATGTGTGTGTATATATATATATATAATTCTGTCCCCGGTACATCACTTTTTTTTTTGGTCTGGGGCGAAATCGCTTACGAATACATTCATAAATAGCGGTGCTAAAATAGATTCACAGACTAGACTATACTCACAAGGCTGTCAACAGAACCATAACTAGGGAACTTGGCATCCGGGGCAAGCAACATGAAACGTGCTATTGACATCAGAGCGTGTCATGCCCATTTGCTGATGTCATTTACCACCAGAGATGCATAACGTGTGTCTTTCACCTTGTGCCCTTTTTTTCTCTGGAAGTCATGACCCTGCATCAAGTAAACTCCCTGAAATGCTGATACTTTCTATCCAGATTCAGATTCTCCATAGTCATGTGATGATCATTAAGAAGCTGTTACTGGAATATGCTGATGTGGATAATTCTGGGATTTATTCACTAAAGCCCAGCTAGATCGGTTATTTCTAGGGATGCACCAAAATGAAAATTCTCGACCGAAACCGAAAATTCAGGATTCACTTGGCCGAAACCGAAAATGACCCCCCACCTTGTAAAAACAAAAACAGAAAAAACCCCCACTTATTAAAAGTAACACACCAAAATCGGACAAAAAAATTAAATAACTATTATATATATATATATATATATATAATAATTTGTTAATAGCAATCACACTCCTATCATACCCATATTCCTGCATGTACTGGCTGACTTAGCAGGAAAGGAGTGTGATTGCTGTCAAGAATTATATTTATATATATATATATATTTAAATTTTCTGTCCAATTTTGGTGTTGCTTACTAAAAAAATGTGTGTGTGTGTGTGTGTATATATATATATATAATTGCTAACGGCAATCACTCCTATCATGCCCAGGCAGCCAGTACATGCTACAGGCTCCCTATGCCATGCTATTTCCCCCCACACTTACACATCTATGATATCACACACACACACTCTCATTCATTTACTCATTCACAAACATTCATTCACAGGTACTCATTCATTCCCTTAATCACGCATACTTGCTCATTCACCCACCCCCTTACCTGAACTGCAGATCTCTCACTCGCAGACTTCTGCAGGGACCCTGCTGCTTCCGTCTGTGCGAACAACTTCTCTTGCCCCGCCCCCATGGGAAGAAGGAGCGGAGCAGAGTCATGTGACATACATTCATGTGACTCCACTGGGTTCCTGCTTCCCCTGGCCAGTACAGGTAAGCAGCCTGGCCCCTGCAGATTATTTTCGTCCTTTTTTAAATTATGCCATTTTGCCTCTTTCGGCCGATATATTGCGGCCAGCGATATATCGGTGCATCCCCCGTTGGTTCTTTGAATGGAACTTAAGATGCCTTTCCAACTTGGTTAAATACCCATTAGAAGGGACCATCTCTCTGCTGCCACACGGGTGGTTAGCCTGTACACCGCTACATAATGAATGCCCCATCACATTGCTAACGTCCACCAGAAGGTCGCTGGAGGACAGGATATACCCGGATCGCTACCCCTACTGGCCAATTGCATGCATTGCAATCGACAATGCAAATCTATGGTGCCTTGCTTGCTGATCAGTGTCCCGGACAGTGGATGGAAGGGAATGAGGGTGTTTCTCCTGTTTTAATATTATATATATCAATGAAAATATACACAAACAATAGTGAGCTAGTGATTTCATTGTGACAGGAATCTTTACCATATTCCACTAACAGTGCAAAAAAAAAGTCCTTATGTCCCATTACTCTAGGTCTGCATTTAAAAAAGTATAACCCCATTAACTACCACAAACCCTTTTAGCCAAAAGTAATAAAAAGAATACCTTATGGAAACGATGGTTGTGGCCCTCTAGAGAGAAAAAAATGTGCTATGTGTGTAATGTTGCTGAACATAAATTGGGTCTCTGTTCTTCACAGACACCTACTGTGTAAAAGAAATTCTAAAAATTGCAAAAGTATTTTTTATAGGGTTTTCTTTGTAATGTACCAACACTCAAATGAAAGCCCTGTCGGCAGGGAGTGCAGCTCTCTAAGGTTGGCCTTTCCTAAAGCGTAAAACTTTTGGGTTGTTGAAAACTCCAACTCTCCTGTAAACGTTCACTTTAGTCAATAAAACCCCTTTGCGTGTGAAGTTGTCCCTTAACCCTTTCCACTAGCTGCTTTATTCCTGTTCTTACGGTGATATGTTTAATGACCGTTTCAGTGAGGTAGCCCACTGGGCCACAGATTAATCAGTTCAATTTTGACGGCATTGCATTAATAACCATTAAATATTTCTACCCCCATAAATACAACTTGTCTTATTAGCAAGAGCAAATCCAATATGTCAAGCATAACGTCCCGATTCTGCGTCCCTGTAGTAGCTGCACCTATATCTACCCTATAGAGGTTGTGGAGCGGTGCAATAAAGTCCTGCATGTGATGTGTGGAGTGGTCCTGCTTTTTCTATGGAGTTGCATATTTGCTTTGTATTTTGTTATCTTAGCCCGATATATTAGACACACACCCAGACTCTTTGGCTTTCATTCATTTCAGACCCCAAGGTGTCTTATTTAGATACAGGGCTGTCCAAGCTTTGATCAGAAACTTACTGAGGTTAGACCTTCATAATATAAAATAAAGTTGGCAGGATGGGATTTTGTGAATAAACTTTTTTTTCATATTACCTTGTGGTAAACTAGAATGACTCTGTCTTAATCACAGAGAAGGACCATTTGATTTCATGGAAGCCTATGGAGTAAAGCATTCTATTGGGTATACAGGACTTAATTAGCATTGCCATAAAGTATCCGCTCACTGTTGTAAGTAGTAATGGTCCAGAACGCCATGGCTGCCGGCAGATAAAGTGGGATCCAATACTCAATTTGGCTGCAACGCGTTCTATTTCCATAGAATGCAGGAAATTATTACTATGCCTGTTAGATAGTAGGGTTTTTTTTTTTAAATTTTTTATGATTCTACAGTGTACCTTAAACCTAAAAATGCTGTATTTTCATAGAATATGTAAAGAAAGTTTTCTTGTTGGCTTTTTTGTTTTTGATGGCTAGCAAATATATGGCTCAAGCTGTATTTTGCTTTGGATGCTTTTCTGAGTTTTGCACATATAGCAGCATTTCATATTTATATGCCTAGGACAAAAAGGTAGTCAAAAAAATAAAACAATCCAGTGGACCCACTGATAGAAGATCTCATTTAAAGTCAAGACCCGTTCAGATCATAAAAAGGATTTTGGGATACCACGGCAACAAACGACTTGGAGGTTGAATTATTCCTTATTATACAATAAATACAATCATTAAAAAGATTTTTTTAATCTTTTTATTTATTAATTTGTAAGTAAGAATTATCCAACACTGAGATTTGACGTGCTTTATAAATCTGTAATTAGAGGACACTTTATTAAATTAGCAAAAAAAATAGAGCCACCAAACCAGAAGGTCTGTGTGTGTGTATATGTAGTAATGTATATTATATATATATATAATCACTTTATTTGTGTTAATAAAATAAAAGGAATTCATGATTAGATAATACTGATAATATAACAAGCCTTAAGGACCAAACCAATCAGAGGCTGATCGAGAACACAAAACATAACGTACAAAAATTAGAAATTAAATGGTATTACAATAAAGCAGACAAAATCTTAACTAATAAATTAAATAGCAGAACGCATCTCACTGGGATTTACCTTACCAAACAAAGAAGTGTATAGTTACCTGTGTATTAAGATTTTTTTTATTAAGTATTTTTTTATGTAAAGTAGACAAAGAATGAAGATACCTGAAGCCTTTTTTGTAAACAAAAAAGGGAATAAGGTAATATTCGAATATATAGAACTGTAAATAGAAATATAGCCTTTCCCGCACTAAATTGGGGGAAAAAGACCTCAATTCTTCTAGGAAAAAGAGCTTTTAGTTAAAGGTCAATGACCAAGTATTACATGATCAAAGTTATAAACCCAAACTTAGCAATATATACTGCTCAAAAAAATAAAGGGAAGACTAAGATTACACATCCTAGATCTGAAGGAATGAACTAATCGTATGACATACTTTCGTCTTTACATAGTTGAATGTGCTGACAACAATCACACAAAAATTCTCAATGGAAATCAAATTTATCAACCCATGGA
>VKOC01001008.1:0-48135 GCA_009364415.1 Spea multiplicata | reverse complement strand
CTGCATTGTAACTGTGGAAAAAAACGCCATAAAAAACGCCAAGGCAAAAAAACCCACATGGCTTTTTCATGGCGTTTTTTCTCTCCCATAGACTTCTATTGGAGAAAAACGCCAAGATTTCCTTGCAAAAAACGCCAGAGTGTCAACATGCTGCGATTTTGAAAAACTGCCACAGAGCCCAAAAAAAGCAGAAAAACGCCAAGGAGGACTGAAAAAAAGCCGAACAGAAAAACGCCAAGTGGATATGGCATTGTGCGATTTTCCATTGAAGAACAGCTAACATCTGGCTGCAGCGTTTTTTTCACTAAAAAAACGCCGTGTGGCTGAATTGGCATTTTTATGGGCGTTTTAGCAAACAAAAACCAAGTGGAAACCTAGCCGATTACTTCAGAAAAACTGCAGTTTATTTGTAAAGGGAGGACTTGTAGAGCTCCTTCAACTTGTAGCCATCTAGGTCAGCATCTAGCCCCAGCCCCTCTGTCCACCCTATTCTGTTGCAGGCCGGTAAACACAGAAAGTTCTACTTTTTCAGACACAGTCCCTTTAGATCATGTCAACAAGTTTAAGAACATAACAAATTGAGGTGACTAACTATATATAGGAAATGTTTAATGAGAAAAGAAACAGAACACAATCATATTATAAGTGCTCCTGAGTAAATGACATTTCTTGTAAGCAGTGATCTCTGAAAAATGTCTCATGGCATTGCACGGAGAATGGAATGTTAATGAGAAAATAGCATGCATAAAAACGAGGTATTAGAGATCATGGTGATACAGTTACTTTTCATTTTCTGACTATATGAACTGAGTTAAAGATACAAAGTATTTTTTTCTATTAGAACTTTATAATGAGATTACTTAGAGAGAATTTTTGTATCACATGGGTTTAAAAGAAAACCCTTAAAAACACATATTCTTAGCCAGATAACTTCTACTAATAGGTAACAAAGGTCAGCATACTAATAGTAACACTAATAAGCATGTTTTTCCAATCATTGCAAGTTAAACTTAACCTTTTGAGTATGAACTGTTTATTGAGAAAACATGTCCCTTTGCTGAATAGAAAATCGGTCTCCATGGGATACATCTTGTAGTGTTCAAAACATGTAGCATTATGCTGTTTACTGTAAAGTAATACATTAAGCTGGTGCAAATAGATATTAAAGGTTTATTGAATTTAAAGAGGAGAGATTAATGCAATCCATTAGGGTTCTGTACATTAAACAATGAATATCAATTTCTCATCTATCTATCTATCTATCTATCTATCTGGCTCTACATGAATATACATAGTAGGTAAGAACATCAAGGACCATATAATAAGCAGAATATACAAAAAATAAGAATATACAAGGCAAATAAGAACATCAAGCACCATTTAAAAAGCAGTGAGCCTGATTAACCAATAGGACAATCTACATCTGTGTTTTTGCAACAGAGGGGCTGCCACCACCCAGAGAGTTTGTGAGTTAGTTGGGGTGAGTTAACTACATTTGTGGGGCCAAGTTACCCCTATAAACAAGCATATTTCAAAATGTAAGCTATTTGAGTCACCTTACTAATTAACCTACCTATGAAGCAAAACCATCCTAGCCTATTTGACCTCTCATGAGTTAAAATTAAGTGAATTAAAAGATTTCAACTAATGTGAACTTAAACCTGCAAACACGCACTTTAGTGGATAAACTCTTTTGTTTTTTGTTACATTGCATGCATGAACATGAAAATTATATTTAAATAAACAAAAAGCTTGAAAATAAATGCTGCTAGCTGGGGATGGCTGGCTCCTGGCTAGACAAAATTCTTTTAACAAGCCTATTGGGCTATAGCATGCAGGAACACAGTATCATAGCAGTATTATAGCTTGCATCATGTGCAAGCAGAGTAGGAGACAAGCTCCAGGGGGGTGTGTGAGCCAGTGAATGAGAATGTGATAGAGTGTCTGTGTATATGTATATGGGTGTTCTCCTACTTGCTGAACACTAAGAAGAATATGGAAACTGTACGAAATTACACACGAAAAAGCATATTATGGTATTCCTATCAAATATTAATATGTATAGCACATGGGCCAATTGGTTCTTATCCGCCCTTACAATGGAGGCTTCTATGTTTAAACCTGTAAGAGAACTTTCATTGGGAATGGATGTAATCTACGGCTGTTACATAATGCACACAAAAGTGCTTAGTTTGGTACTGTTTCATATTTGATCTTATATGAATATATTTTTGCTAGTCTTAGACGATGCTAAGAACTGTTTTCTACATGGTGTAGTATAAATCCATCAGTGCCGACTTTGTCACATTCTTCAGGTGACATAGAAAATGTACCTTAGTATTCAATTACTCCACATATTGGCTTTTTCTAAGTCACTACCTAACCTTTATAAGTTGAATGGAACTGGGCACTTTATTTAATTGATCTCCTTTTCAGAAAGTTTTTTTCTGAGACTGAAATTCAGCAGAATTAGAAGTAATGTATATATTATCATGAGCTACTTCTGCTTTTAAGAAGCCATATATTTTTAGAGACACAATTCTTGGTTTATATCATATATGATTGTCCTTAAAAAAACACTAACTCATAAATACCATGGTTTTTTTTTTTCTTAAATGTTCCATAAAATAAACATTATAAGTACTAATTGTTTTTATAAACTATTCCTTAAGACTGTATTTGCAAAATAACTGTCTCTTGTTAATGCTTGTCAGAAATTACACTATAAGGTATTTTATATTTAGTTAAACTTGAGCACTTGATATGTTAAATATGAGCATTTTAATACATTTTATTTTCACCACAATGATAGAATTCTGGATCTCCAAGACAGAATATAATAAATACCATTTGTGCAAACCTTAATTATTCGTCAGAGAAGTTTTCACTTTTCTGAAAATAAAAAGTGAAATACTGGTTGTTAGGGGAAAACAAATACAATTTCATATTTCATTTTTCCTTTAGAATACAGTCCCTGCAAGATATATTCCCAATTGTTTCTTAAAGAACAAAGGTCCAATGTTGGTTGGAATATCTCACCTTTTGACATTTTGTCCTTTACCAATAGAGTAACAGTGGCAGGGCCTTAAAGGGGTACACAGAGACTTGGCATAATCACATTTTATGCAGTCCCTTCAGATATCCCAGTAGGATAAACTCACTCACCTCAGAATATGGTTATTGTTTCTCATTGTCACATTTACTTCATGGAGAAGCTGTAGGATACAGTTGTCGGTAATATATGTACCATTTTTAAAGAAAACGTGAACAGGAAAAATACATATCTTTTATGCCTTATGAGATTCATATTCAACTGTAGGTTACAACAGAATGACGCAATCAAAAAACAAAACATGGCAACAAAGAAAAAAATGCAATGACCCCTGTTCAGAAGTCTGTATACCTTTAGTTCTTAATTTTGTGTATAACAGTGTGCAATCTTCTGTAATAGTTGTCTATGAGGCCCCAAAATCTTGCAGGTGGTGTAGCTGCCCATTTGTCATGGCACAATGCCTCCAGGTCATGTAAAGTCTTTGGACGTCTTGCATGAACTGCACATTTGAGATCTTCCCAGTGTGGCTTGGTGATATGAAGGTCAGGAGACAGTGATGGCCACTCCAGAACCTACACCTTTTCTACTGTAACTATTGGAGGATCAACTTGCTGCGCTCATCATGTTATAACCTTTTCCACTTTGGCCACTTTATTAGGTACACCTTGCTAGTAATGGGTTGGACCTCCTTTAGCCTTCAGAACTGCGTTCATTCTTCGTGGCATACTTTCTACAAGGTGCTGGAAACATTCCTCAGAGATTTTTTTTTCTTTTTTTCTTTATTGGGTTACAAATGATATTACAAACAAACAATTAAACATTAGTTATATAAAATATTCTAGATGCTTGCAGAGTATAATTCAGATTAAACACATCTATAACCAAAATTGAGACTGTAAATTGGAGATAACCGGAAAGACATAAAAAAAACAGTGAACAGACAAATGGTTCAGGTAGGTTAAAAGACAGTGCTCCTCCAGTACTGGTCCCTAGATCTGTTAATGAGGTTGGTATGCAGGGGGAAAAAAAGGGTTCTCCACTTTCTTCTACTCCCTGACCTCTAAAGGAGAAAACTTATTTATCCAATTATGCCAATTTATTGGCTTAGCTAATCTTTTGCAATATTTGATTCCAGATTCCATTTTAAGTTGGTAAATCAATTGAATCCGGACCGAGAGCCAGGATGGGGCGATTTTAGATTTCCAATACCTTGCTATGCTTAGTTTAGCTGCAACCAATAAATGGACAGTTATTGCTTTTTGTTCTTTTGTCATGAGAGGAAAATTTAGGTGTAGCAAGAACTTTGCAGGTTCGAAATCCAAGTTCACTCCCACTATTTCTCTAAGTTGTGTGGCGATTTCTTGCCAAAAACTTAGTAATTTGTAGCAGGACCACCAGATATGAGTAAAGTTACCTTGATCAACCTCACATCTCCAACACCTCTCTGAAGCTTGCGGATACATTTTAGCTATTCTGGTGGGGACTAAGTACCATCGATTTAATATTTTATAGTGCAGCTCCACTAAGTTAAGACAGTGAACAGATTCATGAACTGTTTTCAGTGAACTATTCCAGTCTTCCCTAGTGAATGCTGACATTAGGTCCTCATTCCATTTCTCCAGTGCTGGATGTGTCGAATTATGTTTGGCTAAGGTCAACAAAGTCATAGCTGATGACACCGAAATTTTTTGTAATTGTAGGCCTAACATTTGTTCTAATTTTTTGATTGATTCAGACATGTTGTTATTTTTGTATTTTAGTAAGAAGCCCTTTAGTCTTAAATACGTAAACAGCTCTTTTTTAGGAATCATGTATGACTGAGTTAGGGCTTCAAACGTTTTGATATTTCTTGTGTCACACATGTCACCGATAGTCTGAATACCATATCTTTGCCAAGTATTTAAATTAAGACTGTCTACTAAGTTTGAACAGATTGATAAAGAAAGAGAAGGTAACAAATGGTTTTTGATTCCTATATTTTTCTTAAAACTTTCCCATACTTTAAGAATATCTGAGAGTATAAAACTATTTATATGTCGTTTCCTATAGCTTTGTATTGGCCAAAAGAGGTGCAGGAGAGTAGTCTCACCCAAAAGGTCGAGCTCCAGTCCGTACCATCCTTCACTTTCGGACCCTTTCAGTTGTGTAAGTATGGCCTGAGATAATAAAGAGGCTCTTGAGTAATCTTTTATATTTGGTACACCCAATCCGCCCTGGTGGGGTTTAATTGATAGCAATTTTAGTGATAGTCTCGGTTTTTTTCCAAGCCAAATAAAATTATTAAATGAAGATTGTATCATGTTTAACCAGCTATCTGGAATTATGATTGGGATTAATCTCATCAAATAAACCCATTTGGGAAGTATATACGATTTTATAATGTTTATTCTGCCCAGCCATGAAAATTCTAAGTATTTCCATTCCTTAAGATTTTTATTCGTTTGTTTTAATAGGGGTAAAAAATTAGTCTCAACCGTTTTAGAAACATCAGAGCATATTTTAATTCCCAAATAATCTATAGAATTTGATGCCCATTGGAAGCCATAGTTTTTAATAATTTTAGTCTTTGTATGTATGTCAACATTTACTCCAAGGATTATAGATTTATCTTGGTTTAATTTATATCCTGATACCTTGGAGTAATCATTGATGACTCTCATTAATTCATCTATAGAATTAGCCAGGTCTATAAGGGAAAGAATAATGTCGTCGGCATATAGATTGATTTTGATATGTTGTCGCAAAGTACTAAAGCCTTGGATATTATCATTATGTCATATCATCGCTGCTAGGGGCTCTAGTGATAGTACATATAAAAGAGGTGATAGAGGGCATCCTTGTCTAGTGCCGTTTGACAAAGTAAACCAGTCTGATCCAAAGCCATTTCCCACTACTCTTGCAGAGGGAGTTGAATACAATGCCATAATGTAGTTTATTATTGTCTCTCTGAAACCAAACATTTCTAATGTGGCCCTTAGAAAGTCCCAATTAACCCTGTCAAAGGCCTTTTCGGCGTCTAGAGAAAGGGCCAATAGGGGCAATCCTTTCTTTTGAGCAGAGTCAAAGAGATCTATTAACCTCCTGATGTTATTGGCTACACTTCTCCCTGGGATGAAACCAATTTGGTCTTGATCAGAATAGGAAGAAGTAACTTCAGTCTTTCGGCTAGGACAGCTGCATAGATTTTTATATCAACATTTAACAGCGCAATAGGGCAGTAATTTGACACCTGGTCATAATTTATAATTCATAAGTGCATGAATTATGGCTGTGGTGAGCACAGGAGGGACGATAAAATGAAAATAAGTTATTTGGACTGATATGTTTCCACCACACAAGGGGGAAGTCACTTATGGTACACCTTCCCTCCGCTTATACCACCTCTGGGCCGGCTTGGAAACTCGAGATGAACTGGGAAAGTGTATAAAATTAAAGAGAGAAGGTTGGTCAGTGTGCTTACTAGGGGCCAAGATCTAATTTTGAGTAAGTCGCCATCTTTCCTTGCCGGACAGAAAAACTGTTACTTGACCATCTAAGTGAGTAGTTTTCTGTAATCTTCTCCTTTTTATTTTTATCTGTTGGTGTAAATAATCTGTTTATCATCTTTTTGTGTATGCACTGTGATTTTTTTATTCATAATAAATATTCCTTTATTAAGTTCTGCCTTTGTCTGGTAAAGACTCACGTTACCCGATGCGGGAGGCTTCACAGCCCTAGACAAGGTGCAGTGTTTAACCCTCGGGTTTCCCCCAGGGCTGGCAGAGGCAGGAGCCGTCTGTCCGGCCGTACCTTCCCAGGCTCAGTTCGCTCGAGCCGAGGCTCCTATTCGCCATTCCAGTCTCAACTACCTCAATTCCAGGATGCTTATTCCAGCAGACAGCCATTTTTTCCCCAACGCGGACGCTCGTGGCGATCCAGAGGTCATCGTGGATCCCAGTTCACTCGCCGTCCCTCCGGTAAGTCCATTTCTGTCTCACCCTTCTTCCCGCTATCCTGTCGGGGGCAGACTCACCCTTTTTTACAGGTCTGGCAGGCCATAATTTCCGACGCCTGGGTGCTGCAGACGGTGAGAGGTTATGTCATCGAACTGGTTGGTTATCCTCAGATGTCTTCCCTTCCAAGACCGTTCCACTTCTCCCAACACGACGCAGAGTTGGTGGATGCCGAGATTTTCTCCTTAGCCGAGAAGAACGCCATAGAACGGGTTCCCACAGACACCCCAGGCTTCCTCAGCAATATCTTCCTGGTACACAAAAAAGGAGGTGGCCTTTGTCCGGTGATCAACCTCCGGCACCTCAACGGTTATGTCCGCTACCGCCACTTCAAGATGGAGGGCATCCATCTTCTTCGAGATCTCATATTGTCAAACGATTGGATGGTCAAAATAGATCTCAAGGATGCTTACCTCACGGTTCTGGTGGCGGAGGAGTCCAAGAATCTCCTTTATTTTCACTGGCGCAACGTCTCCTGGTGTTTCACTTGTCTCCCCTTTGGGCTTTCGTCAACTCCTTTGTGCTTCACCAAGCTTCTCAAGCCTGTGGTGGCGCTCCTGCGGTCTCAGGGGTTCCGTCTGATCATCTATCTAGACGATATGCTCCTCATGGCTCAGGACAAGGAGGTCCAGTGGACACTGGAGTTAATCCAGCATTTAGGATTCCTCATAAACGAAGACAAGTCCCACCTTATTCTGTGCAGGCGGTTTGAGTTCCTGGGTTTCGTTGTGGACTCCGAGGAGAGTGTTCTTCGCCTTCTGACCTCCAAGATCCACTCTATCAAAAAGGAAATCTGGAAGGTTCTACGTCTGCGGGCGATCTCGCTGCGCCACCTAGCCCGCATTATCGGCCTCCTGGCAGCCTCCATTCAAGCAATATTCCCGGCCCCTCTCCATTACAGGGCTCTTCAACGCCTCAAGATTCACCACCTCCGCTTGGGGGCATCCTATGCAAATCTCATCACCCTGGATGCTCACACCATAGGGGAGTTACGTTGGTGGCTTGCCAACATGTCCGCTTGGAACGGCAAGGCATGAACAATGTCTCTGCAGTGCGCTATATCAATTGCCTGGGGGGCACCCAGTCGGCAGTTCTTGCGGACTTGGCCAAAGATCTCTGGTCTTTCTGCTTGGAACGCAACATCACGGTGCAAGCGGAATATATTCCTGGCCTTTCCTACGTGGTGGAGCATTGGAATTCACGCTACCTCGCGGACGCCAGCGATTGGACCCTGAAGTGGGGTGTGTTCTCATCTATTATGGAGCTCTGGGGTCCGCTCCGCATAGATCTATTCGCTTCCCGGTTGAATTCACGTCTCCCTCTCTTTTACAGCTGGCGACCAGACCCGGACGCGCTTGCAGTGGAGGCCTTTCTACAGGACTGGTCCGGAGGACGTCACTATGCCTTTCCTCCTTTCGCTATGATTCCCAGGACGCTCCTTCAAGTCCGCCGTCAACGAGTCACAGTGGTACTCGTGGTTCCGTTCTGGCCCTCCCAGCCTTGGTTCCCTAGTCTTCTGATCTTCTGGTGGCGGTTCCTCGATTACTCCATTCTCACGCCCCTCTGTTTCTGGATCCTGCAGGGGCTCCTCACCCGCTGATTCAGGATGGCAGTCTTTCTCTCCTGGCTTGTTTGGTCTCTGGGAGTCCGTGCAGTCCTCCGGCCTTTCGGTCTCAGCTCAGCAGCTCCTGGCCGGAGCTTGGGCTCCAGGTACTCACAAGTCTGACGGTGCAGCCTGGCAAACTTGGACTTCTTGGTGCTTGGAACAGGGTTTGGATCCCTTTTCAGCCCCTCCGTTATCCTTTTCCTCACCTCTTTGTTTGACCTGGGGCGCGCGTACAGGACCGTCAACCTGTATCGTTCCGCAATCTCTGCGGCACATCTTGGTTTTGACAGGGTCCCTCTGGGTAAACACCCGTTAATTTGCCGTCTTCTTAAGGACATTCGGCCGCCTAGGCCCAAGTATTCCTCTACTTGGGACGTGTCTCTGGTCTTACGCTTGTTTCTCTCTTGGCCCCCTAATTCTGAGTTGTCCTTGCGGCATCTGTCGGCTAAATTAGTTATGTTGTTTTGCCTCATCTCATGTAAACGTGTCTTTGACGTTAGGGATCTTGACTGGGACGCTCGGTCCTTTATTCCAGAGGGGGTGCGTTTTGATATCTCGTGTCGCACTAAAACCGCTATCGGGTCGGTCACTTACTCGGCTTACTGGCTTGCCTCCAGGAATATGAGGCTCGCACTTTGGGTTTCCGCACTGATCGTTCGCCTCAGTTGTTCCTCTCTTTTCGCTTTCCTCATTCTCCTGTATGGTCGGCAACTTTATCTCGCTGGATCAAATGGGTTATGGCCCTTGAAGGTGCTAATGTCTCCAAGTTTGGGGCGCATTCTAGTGGTCGTCTGGAAGATATTCTGCGTGCGGCGGATTGGTCCAGAGAATCCACCTTTCTAGACTTCTATTTCAAACCTATTGATCATATTTTTTCTTCTATGGTATCCTAGCTTTGAACTTGCACAATATGAGCCTCAGTGTCTTGACTTAAAATAATTGGATTTTACTAAAACATGACGTAAAGTCATGATTTTATGAAAGACACGGAGGCGAATATTGTTCCCTGTCCATTTTTTCTACCCCCCTTTTTCATGGCTTGTGGTGTCTCTTCCCGGCAGGTTTGTGGTTCCTGTGGTCTGGTAGGTTTATTTTCCCCTCATGTTATGGATTTGAGTGTTTTCCTTGTGCTGTATATTTTCTATGCCTTCTTTCATGAGTGTTATGCGTTTGTTCATTTTTTGCCTGTACTGTTGTTTTGGAGGCTGGCTGACTAACTTGTGCCCACGTCTTTTTTCTCACCTTCTGTTTCACAGGTTCCTCCTTCTAATCCTCGACTACATGGTGGTGGTTGATGTGTGATGCGGTCATCTCCTTACCTTCTGTGTTCCGTTGGTCGTTCTTGATGTGGAGACGGTTCCTGTTTGGTCAAGTTGGCTTTTGTTCCAGTTTGGAGAGTCCAGTCTTCGTCGCAGCCTAGAAAGAGGAGGATTTTGGGATGTGTGTTCCCTTTTATGGGATGCATGTTATGTGGGAGGGGTTATAGTATGTACACTCCTACTTGTTTTTTCTTATTTACTGTTGTATTCTTCTTTGCTGCTGTGTGGGAGTAAAGAAAGGGTTAAGCACAATATTCGCCTCCGTGTCTTTCATAAAATCATGACTTTACATCATGTTTTAGTAAAATCCAATAATTCTGCGCTATAGAAGAAATTCATAAATACTGGAGAGGAGGCAATACTACAAAACAAATAGGACAAAAAGAAATGAAACATTTCTAAGGACTATTAGGACTAAAAGAAATTGAAACATTAAAAGCCAAAGGCCTAAATGCTGAGTTTGATCGTTATAATTTCCTTTAAAACAGTAAAAAAAATTTTGTTTTTCTTTTCTCTATTAATATAATATCTCTACAAATGCATCACTACAAATTATTAAATATTTAAGATTATAAAATCTTCTTCTGTTAATAACTTAGAGATAATATAAAGATTGATTTACATATCTATATTTTTCTATATTTTTACCTAATTGCGCTTAATCCTTAAAAAGAAAATTGATATAAATAGTTTATATATAAAGATGGAGTTATCTCTATATTCCTCTTCTACTAATTTGAAGAATATGATGGATATAAAAGCTTTTTACTATTAGAAATAATGATGTCTCTACAACTTTTCTTTATTATTGATTTATGAAATCTGATGGATACAAAGCTTTTTGCCATTAAAAATACAGTGATGTCTCTGAAGAGATTATATATGATAGTTATATGTTGATGTATACCACAATGGGTGTTAGAACTGATTGTATAAAAACTGTGAACATTAATCCCAATATATCTTACATTCACTTACAACTTATCTGAGACATATCCAGAGATGAGCTTTAGATTCAAAGACTATAACGAACTGATTGAAGGAAGAACTGACTGTACACGGGATCCCGCAATACTTCCTCCGGCATGCATGTGAACGGATTTTAAAACCTCTAACGAATTGGAATAAATATTAATTTATCTTCTATTCTCGAGTACGGTCTTTTTCTTCCTTCCTATCACTGAGGTCTGGAGATGTCGAAAGCTGTCTTTGAAACGGAGCCCGGAGTTCCTCTATCATTTGCTGGAGACCAAACCCCCAGAAAAGACCTTTTGAGGAGCCTAGTTTGATTATGAAGCATGTGAGTGCAATGGTCGCTTGATCAACATATTGTTTTCTGATTTACTGCACCATTATGTGTTTTCTGTTTTTTTTGTCTTATTTTAAGATATATTACACCCAACAGACAACAAGAAATTGTATATTAAATTTGTCAGAATTTGGTTTAGCAACAAAAAAATGGGCTGCTCAGTCTTAAATGCTCGGGCGTATTTTTTTGTCCCAGTCACACTTGCTCTTAGACACAAGCATCCTACCACACACTTACCCTTACAGACACACACCTACAATATGCCCAACTCTAATCCTTACTTGCCTAACATACAAACTTTCCCTCACACAATCATGATTAAAACAAAACATCCCTCACTGGCAGGGTGATGGATGCCACAAATGGTGGTGGTGACAGACACCATTGTCCATATACTGAGAGCTTCCCAGCCCCAGATTATATGTTTACCTTGGTATAAGCAGCTTCCTTACAGGTGTTATTTTGTGTACTTTATTTGGTCCCAAAATGATTCATTATTCTCATTTCCTTTCTTTCTTAAGAATTCTAAGATGTATTTTCAGTTTTGTATCTAGCACGTAGCTGGTCCAGGTGTGGTTCATGTGGCTTACAAAACGAAAAAAGTTACTAGATTGTTTCTTAGTTATATAAGCAGATGTGAATACACCATTTGTTTTTTACTCAATATATGTTTCAAATGCAATCTTAATATACATGTTGTTGTTGTGTTAGATACCAATCTCCAGGAACGATAAGCTGACTGATATTGTTTTCCTCTCTGAATGAGAAAAGTAAGCAAGAGATAAAAGGTAAAGGTGATGGACCTAACATGACAGAAAAATCTTTATTATGTCTTTTCTAAATACTGATTAACTGAAAATTAACTGAAAATACTAAAACAACACACTACCATGTGCTATGGACAATCAGTGCTAGTCATTCACAAAACAAAGAGAGTTGGGCATTTCCAAGTCTTTTCCTCAAGACAACTTGTGTTTCCCTATAATATTTCTTAAATGGTTAAATGAACATTGGATGTTTCTTTTGATATAAGCCACTTAATTGCACAAGTACTGTCAGGAACCTTGCCAGGTCAGGAAAGAGTCTCAGCTCGGGGTTAACGGTTAAATCAGATTCAATGTCTTTATTCATAATGAGAACCAAATTCAAGAGGTAAATAAGGCACACAGTAATCCAGAAACAGATGAGTTAACCCAGGGCAGGCAAGTTATATCTCTTGTTGCAGACAATTCATAAAGCAAAGCATAACATAACAAACATGAAAGTTCATAGCATGGAGTCTATGAGAAAATCCAAATGGAGCTGTTGTACTAACAGCCTATGAAAGCAGGTAGGCAGATATACACTGTCGAGTCAGTTTATGAGGGCAGGTAGGCAGATATAAATTCTCTTCCCCAGAGTTAATAGCTGAACGCCAAGTGATATATTGGTACTGGACTCTGTAGCAGGTGTAACTACGATGAGCAGAATCAACAAAGCAGAGTTGGAGTTCCAATAAGGCTTCAATGGAACCAGGTTCTTTAATCAGGTAAATCACAGGAGATCAGGCACCAGATTACACAGCAGGACAGGGGAGTGTCCAGATATAGGCCTGGTCATTAGGTCAGGTGTGAATGACATAGGCTTCAGGTGAGGGAGGCAGGGTAATAAAGCCTGTTGGTTAGGTCAGGTGTGGTAATGGCATAGGCTTCAGGTGGGGGAGACAGATGTAGCCTAACCAAACACAGCTGAACATAAATACACAGAACATGGATTGAATACATAGCGAGCGGAGGGTTAAACTTGAACTACCTACAGGTGCCTTGGGCACGGCTTGGGTAGATGCTTGCTACAGGAGTAGCCAGAGGCAGAGCTGAACAATTACTGAAATATTGGAGATCCAACACCAGACTGCACTGCAATTCCAATTACTCACATCAAGCAGAAAGAGCCACAGTGGCAAGTAACTGAATGCTGATGGTACCAAACAGTAGTCAGTGCTGTAATAATAATTCAGCCAGAGTTCATTCACAGAATAAGAGTGCCTTATACAGGTATCAAATAACAAGGCAAAAACATGACAAAAGAAACCAAGGCAGTATCTGAATCGAGGGAATCAGTCAACCACACATTTAGTATCATAGGTCTAAGGCAGGATACAATGTTCTGCAGAGCTGGCCCTTTGCTGCCCCAAGACATACTCCTACAGGCAGGTAGTAGCAATGCAGCTCGCACTGTGTTTGAGCTGTATTAACCCCTTAAGGACAATGGGCGGTCTCTAAACGCATTGAAAACAATGCATTTTGAGCCCGTACATGTACGGGCTTTGTCATTAAGGGGTTAAGAACAGGATGAGTCTTCACTATGGTACATGAGTTGCGTGGGACTGTGTGTGCATCTGGGTGTGTTCATGTCTGGGTGTTAGTCTCTGTGTATGTTAATGTGTGTCTGGGTATATTAGTGTATGTATCTGTGTTTATCAGGGTATGTGTCTGGGTATGTTAGCGTATGTGTCCGACTGTGTGTGTGTCACAGTATGTTAGTGTGTGCTTATGTGTATGTCTCTGTGTAATAGACTTGTGCATTCGTTAACGATAACGAGGGTCACCTCCGACGAAACTGCATAAAACAAACTGCAAAGGCGCTTCATGCTTTGTGCATTCGTCGCCACACGTAGCCATCACCTAACAAGCTGTTTTGGTGCTCTTTGATGAGGTAAAGTGGGAGGGACTGTGTGTAGGAGGATGCATATTAATGACTGATCGGTAGAAGCTGCCAAAAAAATGGGATGGTTTTGGCTATGATTGATGGGTCCAATAACCTGTGGGAGTTGTTCCTCACTTTAACTATGACCAATCAGTATTTACAAAGGGAAGGGGCAAGTATTAGATATATAAGTGTTCTGACACCAGTTTAACTTGTCAGTAGCAGTAGTTACAGACTAATGAGAGTTGGTGTATGAGACGGTGGAAGTTAGATTAGCAGAGGCTAAGATTTTCCCTTGTTTCTGAGTAGAGTTTAGTTGATGAAGATAGTTGTCCATTTATGCTAATAGCAAAACCTGTAACTTGTGGACAAGCTACTTTTATTACCTTTCTATCATATAATTTATTATTTTTCATTGATTCATAAATATTTGGACAAACCAGGCTTTTACTGGGTTTGCGCACAGTGTGTCTGTCTTTCAGATTTAAAACCTGTTCTGGAATAGTTTAAGACAGTTGCTCATTTAGGTTAGTGCCAGCCACACCTGCAATTTGTGGTAAATAAAGTAATTTTTTTTTCTATTTTCTATCTTTGGCAGATGAATATTGGTGACAAAAACAGGCATTCTACTGGGCTTGCTCATACGCACAGTATGACTGTCTTTTAGTTCTATAAAATGTAAAACCTGTTCCTGAGTACTAGTTTAGGACAGTTGCTAATTTATGCTACCAGCCAAACCTCTAATTTGCTCATTTATGCTACCAGCCAAACCTCTAATTTGTGGACAACACAAAATATTTTTTTTTATCTTCAATTAATTGCTGAATAATAAATATTGGTGACAAAATCTGGCATTTGACTGTGTGACATTTCCTAATTAGGGAGGAAAAAAAGTAGCTAGCACTTCCAGTATACCAGTCCGAAGTAGGCAGAAGCTTCTGCTTGGAGTCAAACTACCCCTACCACAAGTCGCATGCAGCAGCCTCAGCAATACCGACAAACATCCTGAATCTACAACTAGTGTTAAAATCTTGTCCACCTCGCCTACCAAAGTAGGGTGCAGTTTTAGTCACATTCACAACCAAGATGTCACTGAGGGGTCAGGTTCCAGGGCAAAGAAAGCTTGCAAGCTATTTTATGTTGAAGCATGGAATAAAATTACCAGTGCAAACACAACCGCCTTTGGGTTCATCTCCGACATATGGACCGCCACTAGTTCACAGCATGCCTTTCTTCCACTGATGGCACAATGGCTGCTGCCAAATATTTGGAGGACAAGGAAAGGACCACTGTAGACGGTGTAGGCAGAGGCACACAGAGTGAAAGGAGGGGCGGAACAGAAGCAGAAGGCAAGGTTATAGATACTTCCTACTCCATGCTGAGGTTATGGATGAGCAGCACACATCATCATTTTGGCATTTTGAAAAGTGCCGTAAGATTGCCGGTCACCTTCACCTCAGCATGGAGGTAAGCAAGCAGCTGAGGGAGGGGCAGGAGAATGCAAGCCTACCTCACCACTGCGATATGACCAACGATTTAAGCCAGAGCACTGGTACTTTGGGTCAGGTCATCTCCTTACTTACCTACCTTGAGCAACACATGCATGACTTGCTGGAACAAAATGAGGTCTTACAAAAGTGAAAGATTACAAGTGGAGATTGCAAAGCTGATCAGTAGGCTGATAGAGGAGCTGAAAGGTTGCAAACAAACCATCATGGACATCCCAGAGCATATCATAGAAACATAGAAAGTGACAGCAGATAAGAACCAGTAGGCCCATTCAGTCTGCCCAACCTCTGAGTACTTTCCTTTAGTACTTGCCCTTATCCTATATCTAGGTTGGCCTTATACCTATCCCATGCTTGCTTCAATGACTTTACTGTATTAACATCTACCAATTCTGCTGGAAGGCTATTCCATGCGTCCACTATCCTTTCCGTAAAGTAATATTTTCTGTTGTTACCATTAAACCTTTGCCCCTTTGCTTGTGTCCTCTTGTTGTGGTAGTATTTCTCCTTTTAAATAAACTCTAATAAATAAAATAAAAATAAATCTTCCTTTACCCTGGGTCATCCTCCGTGACCCAAGGGTTAAAGGCAAGCTGGCCTTTAAAAATAATTTTAAAAATTGAAAAGACATGCTGTCCATAGGGTGTGTGGGATGCAGCACAAAAGGGGCATGCTAAGAGAGATGCACGAGTTGGAAATAAAATTCCCAGCAGCAGTGGCAGTAGTGCCAGCCACATGTCCCATTCCCAATCCTTTGCACCCATGCAGAGCAGCTGCACTAGATCCTCAGGCACATCCGCCATTTGGGCAGCAGCCCTTGATACTTTGGTGAGCACTAGTACCACCCAAGCTCCCCAAAGTCAGAGTAGCGCTTCTGAGATGGTGAACTGCCACTACTCCTCTATGTTATTGGGACCAGAAAGCTTTTTGTCTGGCCAAGCCTCTCTTAGTGGCCCAGCAGTTGCTTTCTTTCCTACCTGTGCTCAAAGCGAGAGGGTTTTCTCTGTGACAGGCAACATACTCAACCCCCAGATAACACAGCTCTCTCCAGAACTAGTTGGGCAGATGGCTTTCTTGAAAACCAGTTACTACTTCTGCTGCTGCACCTCTCTGATAGCCCTTAGACTGGGGGCAACACTTTCATTTACATTTCTATAATGTTGTGGTGGGAATTCAGCCCTGCTTCACAGGACTGTATGTTCGTATCATCTGCCAGTGTCTGCCTGTTCAGGTCCAGTGTCCTACTACTACTACTGTTGCTGCTGAACCACTTTGTATGTCCTTACTCTGGGGGAAGTTTTTTTTCAAATTTCTAAAATGAAAGGTGAGTCCAGAAGGTGTCAGGGGCCTCCTCTTTGTATACTTTCCCCCCGAATGTCATTCCAAATCAGAAAAGGCTCATGTGAGTTGAAATTCATTGCCAGAAAAAGAATGCGTCAAAATGGAATGAAAATTATATCTGAAGCCATTTTGCCATGTTTTCTTTAAGATAAATATTTTTACTGTTTTTAAGTCTGTCATGCAAATCTTTATATAAGCAGTATATTACTCTTGGTATGGATGGCATCTTTGTATGGATGCCTCTGTTTGTAAATATATTAATGTACATTATACAGATTTAATGACATTGCTATTTATTTTATGCACAGTATGCACTCAATAATCAATAAACACCACAATGCTACAGTCTATTCAGTGATGTATTTTAACAGAGACGGTATTTATTTGATTATACACATATACAAGAAAATAGGCAAAGAGTAGATAAAACAGAGATTAATGGCAATTTACACAGTTGCACTTAATACATCAGGAATTGAAAAGGTCAGCATTGTTGTACAATTAATCACTATCTCAGGTATCTTTTGCCCCCACCATAAAGGCTGCTTCTCTCAAATGTCTGTAAGCACACAGTAAAAGAACATTAAAGACATAATTTACTAATGTGCTAGTAGCAAGATTGCTGCCTATGTTTGTAAGGATCCATGTGCTCAACAGTACCTGTTTCAATAAATATTTTTTATAAAGAATGATTACTGTAATTTTCTCTTCATACCATGTCAAATATATGTTGTCAAACATCTTTCTTTTGGATTATGAAATGTTACTTGCATACTGTGTAGAATGCCCTATGTGAAGATATTTCAAGATACAAATGTATTATAATAATAACAAATATACAAAAATATGTTATATCTGCATGGTGAAGCTGCTTGTGTCTATTGCAATGGAGCTTCTGTTGTATTTACAGTCCTTAGCCCATTTGCCTCTTGAGGTGCATCGTACTTTCATCAGTAGAAGCAGAACGTCCTTTCTGAACTTTACACCAACAAATGCATAGAGAATGGGATTGAGAGAACATCGGATAAATGCTAGGCTCCTGGTGATAATAAATACAATATCTTTATATTTTCTCACTGAACAGGTCATCTGAACACTTTTCAGTAGGTCAGTGGTTTCTAAAAAAGTGACCAGTGTATGTGGTAGCTGAAAGACTACAAAGACAATCACAAGGGAGATGATAACCTTAAGGGCTTTGTTTTTCTCAAAGCTCCTAGCAGACATCAGGGTCTTAGCAATAGTGGAATAACAAAACAGCATGACCAAAAAAGGGACAATAAACCCCAGAGTTATTTGGGAGAAATTGCTAATGCCTTTTACCATGGTGGTGACATCTTCTGGAAAAATCATACTGCAAACACACACTTCATCTAAAATCTGAGAATGACTATAAATGAACTGAGGTAGAGTGAGTAAAACAGACACCACCCAAACTATTACAGAGATTATCTTGCTGTAGTAGATGGATTTATGCCGCATTCTATGTGCCTCTACTGCTCGAACTATCTCATTGTATCTGTCCAGACTAATGAAGGTCAAGAAGAGGAATCCACTGAAGAAATTAATAGAATACAATCCTTCAACGATCTTGCACATTATATTCCCAAAAAGCCATTCTTTAACTGCATTGGTGGCTATGAAGGGAAGTGTCATAAGTAGAAGGAGGTCAGCCACTGCTAAGTTGATCAAATAAATATCAGTCATTGATTTGATTTTTCTGGAAAAGTTGTAGGTAACAAGAACAAGACTGTTTCCAGACACGCCAATTAGAAAAACAAGGGTGTCTATGCACAGTTGAAAGATCCTGCTGAATTCCTGTATTTCATTTTTATTACAAATCTCTGACACCTCATTGTAATATTCAGAAGGTAAGAAATCATTAGCAGCTGTAGAAAAGTCTTCATAGTATTTCAAAGTCTGAAAAAAAGCACAATTTATCAATACAACATCCAGAACAAGCAAGCTCTTTACCATTTTCTCAAACTTTACCACCCAATACAACTACACTGTGTGACTGAAGGCGTGTGGACACAAGACAAAACACACATTATTACCAAAACTATGTGGCGACCCCTACTAATTATTGGGTTTAGGTGTTTGAGTCCCATCCATTGCTAACAGGTTTATAAAATCAAGCACATATACATACCATGTCTATAGGCAAACATTGGCAGTAGAATAGTTCACACTGAAGAGCTCAGTGACTTTAAATGTGGTGCATCAATAGGATGCCACCTTTGCCACAAGTCATTTTGTGAAATTTCTGCCTTGCAAGATCTGCCTTGGTCCACTGCAAGTGCTATTATTGTGAAATGGAAGTGTCTGTATGTTGCTACAGCTTTGTAGATAAAAAAACAAAAACCTCTCATTTATATTATGTTTATATATTTGTTGCAAACTTTATTATAAAGTTTTTTTGTATACACTGTACAGCCAATACACTGTATTTGAAGCATGCTCACACCTGTTTGGTAGGCCTCATTTTACACATTTGTATTATTTGAGCCTGGGACTAGCTTAGCACACCAACATTTTTCTTTTCTCTGCTTGCACATATGTGAGGTTGTTGGCTCCTCATTTGGGAGGTTTACTTGCACCTCCCCAACACATTTATGAGGTTTTGGTAGCAGTATAAACTACTTTGTGTGCCCACTATGTAGGAGGTGAGAGTAGGTTCTCACCCTATTGAGAGTGTGCCTTGACATGGTGGTGAGCATAATTGTACTTTGGCTAATTCATATAACCAAAACTTCTTATTTTTATTATGTTTATATATATGTTGCCAACTTTATTAGAGTGAGAAGCGTAGCCAGTTCTTATTTGTTGTCCTTGTAAATAGCGGGATGCTATGACGTGAGAATGTAAGCATCAGGAGGAGAAGTGCTGAATGGAGTGACGGCTTTGAGTTGCCACTCCAAGCAAAACTTCATCAGACCTAGTGCTCCCTGCGAAAAAAGTGTGGCCAAACCTAGCATTTTGGAGGGGACCACAAGAAGCAGCAATCGCAATCAGATAAGTACCCAGCCAAATGCATATCTGCTATATCCTTCACTACTATAACTATTATAAAATTCTTGTAATACTATAAATAGAAAACGCAGGCGTAAGAAAAGAGGTGAGGGAGCAGGAGAGAGGATGAGGAAGGGAAATAAGGGATGAAAAAAAATATATAAATAAATAAATTACTAGGTACCCTCTAAAACTCTCCCCCTATATATTGTTTTCAGCCAGCTACTACCGCTTAAATGGCTTCTGAACCCTCCCAAAATAGGAGAGACAAAGAGAAGATGATACATTTGAAAAGAGAGTTTCAGATTATTCCAGTCAATCAAAACTCTAATGGAGGACACATATCTATCAGATCCTGAAACTACAAGCACGCAAGGCAGTTCTGACCCATTAGACATTAATTAAAACCAAGCCCATACACTAGCAATAGAAATAAAAAGGAATTCTGTAGAACTAAGAGAATGACCCTGCTGATACTTCACCAATAAATAATTGGTGCGCATTAAAAGCGGTATACTTGGGTCACTTTATAAAGTTAGAAATTCAAAAAAAGAAAAACTCCTCTTAAACCTTTATATTCGATATGACAAAACTGCTCAAGAAGTGAAAAGGAACACCTCCCATGAAAAATACTAAGGACTTATAAACCTTCAAGAAGAAATAAATACACTTCTAAGAGCTAAAATAACTAGAAACATGGAGAAATTAAAACCAAGGTTTTACTATCAAGGCAACAGAACGAAGATGATGATGAGTAACAAACTTAAAAAATAGAATAATACCATCAGTAAATTAATAATCAGTGGGAAGACTATATTACACCTGAATGAAATTGGTCATATTATGAAACACTATACAGTCCCCTGTAACACAGGATCACAAATTGAAATATATCAAAAAAGGACAAAGATACCTCAAATATCCTAAAATCAAAGAGGTAGCATCAATAAGCTGATTACTGATCTAGAAATCCACCAGATAATCAGGAAACTCAAAAAATACAAAATTCCAGACCCTGATGGCGACATTTGCCTCACTTCATCTTCCTCAGTAAGCCATATTTTCAGCAAGAAATCCCCCTTATATTTTGAGACTGGGATACCCAAGGGTTTAGGAAAATAACACAATTGATGGATTTTGATGTTCGAGCTGTAAAGCAGAGATCCCAGGGCATGGAGTCTTATCCGAATGTTGACATGCCATAGGTCGCCTGTTTGCAGGCTTAAAGTTAGGTGAAGTCAGAAATACATCATTTCACACCGCTGGACTGGAATAGTGACCTCAACAGTTTCATATACAACATGACACAAGAGATTCACACTCTTAGTAGACCCTTCCAGGTCCTTCAGTCACCATCAGCCCCTTCGACTGAAAAAAACGGGAATAAAATAAATAAAAATGGGCCTATCACTTTCCTACTTTCGACCCGACGAATGCATGGAAAGCTTTCCTAAAAATAAAACAAGGACTGTCTATGGCAACGTATGCAGAGATAACTTACAATATTGCACATAGGGAATATATTTCCCCTCTCCGGCTTCATAAATGGGGTATATGACCAGATAGCAATTGTCTCAAATGTGGACAGCAAAATGCTGACATCATGCCCGGATTGAGGTTGTGACAACACAACTTTTTTGGTAGAGGGTTTGAGCATTTCTGAAAAAGGGGAACCATTCATAAAACCTTGACAAATAAGTTTAGCAAGTTTAGCTTGTTTGGGTATCTGTCTAAAAACAGAAGCAGCTTTGCTATTCTCACTGGAGTGACTTTTTTTCTGAACCTGCTCTTTTCCATTCTGCAAGTTCCTACAAACAGATCCAAACACTGGATGACTTCTAGCACACATTGTACATTCATGCCTCAGTTTACAGGTACTAGGCATTGCATTACATTGCGAGTCAATAAAAGCCCAACAAATACCTTTCTGTCTAGGTTGCTGTGCAACATTAATAACAATAAACATAAAGGTGTAAGCACACATGCCCCAATACACAACCTTAGTGTATATCTATCTATCTATCTATCTATCTATCTATCTATATATATATATATATATATATATATATACTTGCATATAATGTGGTTTAGACCTCTCTTTTAGCCCTATACATTGAGACACAGAGAAATCATAGTGTAACCCATAAATACAGTTTTGATATTAATGGGGTATAGAACAAACTCACGTACAAAAAATAAAATAAGGAGAACTAGGTATAAAAACCTATATTTCCCCAAATATAAAAGTACAGTGTACTTAAGAACACGTGTTTCGACTTTATGTCTTTTTCAAGTGTAGTGTCCATTTCCTTAGGTTCCATATTTATAATGTGCCCGACGCTGGTTTTGGCGCCAATTCAGTAGACTTCCGGCGCCTCACTTCCGGTGCGTGTCTTTGCTTGTTACACACATCATTTCCGGCGGATCCGCTCGTTTCTGCTAGGTTCTAGGTCTCAAATATTTAATCTTGTATGGCAGACTGAGAATAATTCATTATTATTAACTTATTATTATATATCTTATTTCTAAAAGTTCATACTATTTGGTCCATGTTAGGAAGAGTCTTCCCCATCACAGAAATTTATTGATTTCGAAATCTATGTTTAAACCCCCTAGGGGAAATAGTGTTCACTTTCGAACATCCACTTCATCTCTGTTTGACTTAATTCTTTGCCATGATCGGAAGGGACACTTTGAAGGTTGCACCAGGACCTAGCAGAAATGAACGAATGCGTATAACAAGCAAAGACATGCATCGGAAGTGACACGCTGGGAACCGGAAGTCTATGGAATTGGCGCCAAAACCAGTGTTGGGCACATTCTAAATATGGAACGTAAGGATAAGGATAATACACCTGAAAAAGATAAAAACTTGAAATGGGTTGTGTTTTTAAGTACACTGTACTTTTATATTTGGGGAAATATAGGTTTATACCTAGTTCTCCTTATTCTAGTTTTTGTATGAATAAAATAAGGCTGAAGGGAAAGAGCTGTGTGGATCCTTTACTACCTGGAGTGGTTTCAGAAGGAAGGAATCCTTTTGTGAGATTTTATTCTATACCTCATTAATATCAAAACTGCATTTATGGGTTACACTATGATCTCTCTTATATGCAAGTATATACTTATATATAAATATACACTAAGGTTTTGTATTGGGGCATGTGTGCTTACACCTTTATGTTTATTGTAGTTTGTATTATTTAGTGGAAATTTAGAGTGTTTTTTTTCATGACGTGTGTTATAAGTTGCACTTTACTTTGTACTTATTGTTATTTATTGATTTTTTATATATGCTGTGCAACACTACCTGCAGATCTAAAACTGTTAACATGTCTCTGGGGCAACATAATACCCACCCACGAACCCACATCCTTCGTACCCCATTTCAAATTCTTATGTATTGACAACTTCTGTCTAAAAGTCTCATCATAGTTAAACCACACCAAACCACCAAAGTTCCTATATGCGTCTAACACTGCATCTAAATGCTGAAAAAGACCCGCACTTCTATTTCTATGCTTCTCACAATACACGTTAGCAAAAATTCAAAAAGCTTGCAACCAATTATTAAAAGATCTAACAACTGGCCCATGTCTTATCTCCTCTTTACCATGTTTGAATACAAATTCTTTATGCTGGCAATAAAGACAATATATCCAGATATTTATCGTTCCATTTTTTTTTCTTTAACAGACTTACTTAAATGAAAACCTAAGGGTGACACCTTGCAAGACATAGCCTCGCTCATTTGTATATGGTTCCTTCTCGTCTTAAGACGTTTTCTCAATTATGCTTGCTGGAGATGCAATACCGAAATAGGGCGATATATTCCATATCTGGTGGAAATGTAAAAAACTCCTTAACTTTAAACAAGATAAATATTATATCATGAAATCTTTGGGACAGAAGATGCTATTACACCACAAATCTGATTGTTTCATTTCGATCTACCAAGTAAACGTAAACCTTGATTAGTTTTAGCCTTAAATATACTTCTAGCTATTAAGATTTGTATAGCAAGATCTTGGTTAAACCTTAGCCTACAACATGGTTCGAAATAATAAATCAAATTCAATATCCATGTGCTAGGGAAAGCTACTTCTTTTTCAATGGTCTCAAATGTTGCTCTTGACATTATATCTGGCATCCTTGGTGACTTTAAGTAGAAACTCTTCATCTTATCAGCTTTGGTCAACCCCCAATGGGAAATGCTTAATTGATCCGAATGTCCCAAGGCCGATATATTTAAGTATATGCTCCAGGTCATATATTCTCTACATCTAATTTGGAGCTTTACAAGACCAGCAGAGTGATGTAGTAAACTATACCTATTATCCCGAACTGTACCGAATGTCCTTATATTTAAGAACAGAAAACTAGGTGCAGCTCAAACAGCTTTCCATGCTACTGTAGTGTGCATGGTCTGCAAGGTTTTGTGAAAGCTCAACAAGGTTACATATGTGCTTTGTGGTAATCCCCATGAAATAAAAACAAATGTGGATGCTAAATCAGATTAGCTTGTGGCTTACCCATAAGGCTGCTGGCAGGCTACAGCCCCATCCTGGTTTGTTTGAAACTCTAAAACCTCACCACAAAAACAGATCTCCTTATCTTAGTTTGACACTACATTCATTTGTCAGATGACAGGTGGTTTGCAAAAGCAGAACTGGGAAAATATCAGCCATTAGTGCAAGTGTTTGCCTCCTATGAGACAAAGTGACCAACAATGGCTTTGATGTCCACTAATGAAAAGTAGCCCCTCCCCCCCAAAAAATACGTTCTACAGTAACCTTCTCTGCTTCAAAACCAGGATCCAGGTCCAAAGACCAATCAGCAATTGAATTCTAATAATTTATTGGTTCAGCTATTTACTGATTAATTACTAGATTTAATGATTGAAGTTCATGTGCCTCTTTTATTTTATTAATGTTCTTTTTACAATCTTCCGTTTAATTTTTTTTAGGAATAGTAGTACTATGAGTGGAAACATTGTAGATTATGTAGTTGGGTAGCAAGGCATAGAAATGAGGTATTGGTTGCTTCAAGTCCAGCAACTTGTCAGACTGAGTGAAGACAGTAGGAGGAGAATACAAAAATGTCAATGTTGGGGCAAACTGTTCTCTTTAACAACTGTGAGAACAGCCTCTTTGGCACACATAGGTTCAAGTATATGAAGAACTCTAGAGAAATTGGGGTGGTAGGGAACTATATGACTGTATAGGGGAACAGACAGGGTTTTCTACCAAAAGGTCTTCTTTATAGTAACAGTCTTTTGGGTGCTTATGTTTGGCATGTTCACGTCACCTGTCAGTGGACATAATGTTATAGCTGATCGGTGTATTTTTGATCATTTTAACAGACAAATATATGCTTGGAGTCATGATTGAGCCATCAACAAATTAGGCTTTATTGCATCTTGTGGACTCAAATAATGTAGATAACATAACTAATTTTAAAGTAGGGGGAACATTGGTCATATACTTTGACTTACAATGGATTACACATAGAAACATAGTCTTATTAAGGCTAAACTCAGGGATCGAAATACTTTAAAATGAACAATGGAACCAGGCTGCCCTTTGGCTGCATTGACCATTGAGCCATTAGCAGCCTTGATAAGAAAATCTGAGCAGGTGAAAGGTATATGAGACACATTGTACTTTAGGTATTCAGCAACATCTCCTGCGTGCAGCGATACCACCCATGCATGGGTTTGTCCGATTGTTTGGAGGCTAAAAGGACACATTTGGAAAGTGCACATTTTTTCAACTTGAATTTTGACATTTGGTCATCCTGCCCCATGTGTTATTTGGGAGATCTTTGAAACCGGCCTGTTCAATTTACCGCCTGAATGTTTGAAAAATACACCCCAGGGTATTTCAAATGCTGGTATTTTAACTCTTTCAATGCACACACTTTATCATCTGAAACACGATCGTTTCTAGGATCGTCTCCTTACCCAGTGTTGCTGAAGTGCCCCATATATAGAGGCATTTAGCAAAAAAAACAAAAAATCAGGGGCCCCAGTTGATCACGCCTAGGAGCTTTCAAACTGCCAACTCAGGGAACTCTTTTATTTTAAATGGGGGTGCTACCTTGATGGAGACAGAATGTCTGAGACAAACACTCTGAGCAACTTGGCCTGAGAGGAACAGGGATTCAATCTCCCTGGCAAAGGGCAGGGTAAGGTACATCTCAGAACAAGATACCTTGGGGAGACAAATAGCTTTGGTGCCAGGATTTTAAAGGTCCGTAAGAGCGACTCTATTGGTCATCTGGAATCGACAAATGAAGAGCTACTACCCTTTATAAGTTGATGTCAGAGAAGTCCCCTGCCTCTGATAGCATGAATGTGTAATTGGGGCAAGTGGGGGGCAAGCATGGCACAGGGAGGCTGTTTGGACCAAAGACGGCACAGGGAGGCTGTTTGGGGGAAAAGATGGCAAGTCCTATGTATCCAAATCTGGGTGCTAGCCAGGTTCTGTGGATCCAATCTGGGTGCTAGGGCTGGTCTTTGGGATGTGTGACCTGTGATCTATGTCTGCAATTTAGGGTTTCCATGCATTATGTATTTGATCCATTCCTGCAAGGCTGTGTTTGTTTGTTATTTAGTTGCTCTGTACCTGCAATGCTATTTTATTTATTAACCCCTTAATGACAAAGCCCATACATGTACGGGCTCAAAATGCATTGTTTAGGGACCGCCCATTGTCCTTAAGGGGTTAATACCCGCAATTACAGGGTTTGTATCTCTGATTCATTTGACCTATATCTGCAGTGCTGTGTTTCCATCTGTTTATTTGATCTATACCTGAACTACGTGAGGGAACAATAGAGGTGTGGCACAGTGAAGAAGGGGACAAAGGAACTCTGATGGGTGAGGGGGCACCACAAGGGGCCTGAACAACTAAAGCCGGGCCTGGTTACGACTCACACATCTATTTCAGGACCCGTACCATTCATGTACTATGTAATCTAAATAGTATTGCTCTCCTCCCTTATCCTGCCTGTATGTCATGAAGCCATCTCCCACAGGGTCACATTAAGGTCACAATAAGGGAAGACTACAATGATCTACTCCTAATCTGTAGAGTCAGCGTTGCAAGTATTTTTGTGGTGTTGGAGTGGAGGGTATGATTGCATGCCAGGGATTGAGGAGGGGGCAAGAAAATTGACCAGTGTACAATCAATATTAAGAGTGGCCCTGGTTGTGTTAGAGTGCATTAGGGTGAGTGCCCTTACTGAAATCAGGCTCTGGATCTGCCCCTGCTCTCATGATACAGTCCTTAAAAGAAAGGCCTATTTCTTCAGGGAAAGTGTAACAGGAACCGGTCCTGTTCCTATGTTATATTGTCATTGTGATGTATTCTGTATCATAGCCTCTTATCAGATGTGTTTGTTGCCCCAATACTCTGTCCTATACTCACTTGCGTTCTCTCTGGTGCATACATGACTACATTCAGGCCTCCAAATTCAAATTGTAGATGCCAATTTGGTTGGTCGTCCCTTCCACTCCCACCGAATCTAAAGTTTCTTAGGTTAGTCCCTGTATTCCCTCTTTTTAGGTTCCATCTATTGGGCCAAATCTGCTGGTCCCATGAATTCCCTCAATTCTTATGTTCAAAACTCTGTTGGCAGAAGATAACAGCACGCAATTCAATTTGTGTTTCTATGTATTTGCCCAGCTGTAATGGATTTTATGACTGCAATTTTACATTGATTTACAGGGGTTAAATTGTAATATTTTGTATAGTCACCCTCTTGTTTCAATTTATTTATGTATTATGAATAAATCACTGTCTAGTCTACATCTAAATATTACTTCCCTAATCCCTTTACCTCTGCTGTGTATTTCACCGGCATTCTTTTACTAGTTATTTTTGGAATGCATGGTGAAAAATATGCTTTTTTTAGTCACTGCAGAATGCACTCAGTGCTCTAGATTCAAGGAAAGCGGCATATGCATAGGCTTCTTTTAATTTTTGAGCAAATATAAAGCCAAAATGGGAATAAGACAGGAGCCATGTCTACAAATTTGTAGCACCCGTTTGTAATATAAATCAGAGAGAAAAAGCAGTAATGCTGATATTTATAGAAAAAGAAACATATATATATCTTGAGATGAGTCACGGATTGGGACTGACACATTAAGTAATTTAGTTTCATGTCCTGCATATGTAATATAGACCTTTTTCTGTAAATTCTCAGTGTGCTCCATTTATCTATACATCCTAAGTTAATATTACGCAGTTTAGTATATCCCTTAGCGGACAAAAAATCCTATTATTTTTAAAATACCATAAATACCTAATTTATTTATATATAATGTAAACAATGCACAGTCTTTCTAAAAAAATAATTCCCCTCAGTTGAATATTTCACATATACAATAAATAATAATAAAAAGGAACTTTTAAATATCTTACCAAATCACTGGGCTGGTGTGATTCCATTTGTCTGAGAAAGACTGAAGAAGAATCTGATTTTAATGCTGAGTACTTGTCAATGAAGCAGTCAGCTAAGGTTCACTGCTTTAACACTTCACAGTTTAAAAACCACAATAGTGATGTAAAAAACCATACCCGCAAATACTATAACGCATGAAAGGAAAACCTACACCACCCTGCCAAATGTTGTTTTTTTAATACCGCATTAACTTAATGCTTTATGTAAAGTCATTTTAAAACTTTATATTTACTTACTTTGATGCTTCACTAACTATCTAGAAGATCTCTTGGAGCTCAGAAAACTGTAGCGTCATTACGAACGATGTGTATTGCTAAAAAGACAACAAATTACAGGCCTTATTTGTAGATATTCAACTGTGTATTGGGCTGTGCTGTTTTTTCAGGACAAGAAGGGCTTTCTTGGGATGTCATTATTTTGATTGTATCATATCATTTACTATTAAAAAATGTACTGACTTTTATTTGAAAAATCTTATCTCATGTATAACAGCTAATGTAAAAATCTGCTATTTGTCCTGAGATTCTATAGATTATAGCTAGATTCTACTATTTGTCCTGAGTTTAGAAATATCCAATGTTTTTATGGTTTTTTGGGTTTTTTCCTCCTGCGGCAATAATTACAAGTAGCGTTTTGCTATTTCTAAACCATTTTTTCCAAATCTGTAAATTCTTCCCCCTTGTGCTTTTTGGGACATCGTTGAAGCCGTCCAATGAAATTTACCCCATCAAGTCATATATTTTTGAAAATTAGACACCCTATGGTATTTCAAAATGTTAGTATTTTAACACTTTCCATGCACTAATTCTATCACCAGTCTTTGTCAAACCTTGTGGTAGTAATTTTTTTGCATTTATTTTCACATACATTTTACTTCAGGTGTGAATTTACAGCTCCTGGTAAATGTCCCTGTCACCCCAAAATGTGTTCAGCGACATCTCCTGAGTACAGTGATACCACTCATGCATAGGTTTGTCTACATTTGGGAAGTGTGTATTTTTCTATTTGGAAGTTTGACATGGAAAAATCTGCCCACATATCCTATTTGGGATATCTTTGAAGCTGGTCAGTTCAATTTAACCCATCAAATCATATATTTCTAAAAAAAACTAGATACAACAGGGTATTTCAAATGATGAATTTTTTAACTCTTTCCATGCACACATTTTACCACAAGGCTTCATCAAAGTTTGCAGTAGTATTTTTTGTATGTTTTTTTCCACACACATTCTACATTAGTTATGAATTTACAGTCATTGTCAAACAACACCCTAATATGTACTCAGCATGGGTTTGTTGGGTTCTTTGGGGGCTAGAAGGCCGCATTTGGGACGTGTGCATTTTTCATACTGGAAATTTGACATGTGGTCAATTAAATTTACCCCTCAAATCACACATTTTTTTATGCCCAATGGGCATTTAACATGCCAGTATTTTAACTCTTTCAATGCAAGAATTGTTTGTGAAGATATAGCGCCAAATTTAGGACTTGCTGGTGACATCAGTGGAGAATTATTTTTACATCTTACCATTTTGTAATTTTTTTTAAAACAATTTTTATTTCTTTTTTTGTTATTATTTTTTAAAATGTACTTTGTGATTAAACCCATTGACTTGCATGGTTGAATGAAGTACCTGTATTGAACCTGCAAGGGGAGCAGTTCTCAGCAAACTTGTTTATTTTTTTAAAGGACGCCACCATCTTGCGAGTGGCAAATTCACTCTTCAGAGCTGTTACAGTGCGTCCTGGGGTGGGAGTTCAGTGTCGCTGAATGCAACGCTATTTAGGCGTTTCTAAGACGCGCAGCGTATTGCAGACATTAATGCCCTGGACAGGGGCCAGACATAGCCCCTGATGCCGATCTCAGTGTTGCTGAATGTCTCGACATTGAGGCATTGCAGCAACATTGTTTGGGTGAAGAAAGCAATCATAGATGGGGTTAATTATTTGCATTGACATCTGTACAAAATAACAACAGTGTCATAAGCTTTACTTTATTTCGAGGACAGATACGGCTTTCTTTTAATGCAACATTTAGGTGTATATATTGAGTTTGTAAGTACCTTATAACACTAACACATTGCATCGTCACCCCGTACATGTACGTGAATTGTCGTTAAGGGGTTAATTTCTTTAACATGTTTCATGTGCAGAGTTAGAGGTTCTATGCCAAGGTATTGTAGCACTTGCCATTTCTGTGTACTGCATAGGCATTTTAATCATGGTGTATTTTTAAAGATTCAACATTTGATTTTAACATTTAACAAAGAAAAATAAATTTCACTTAGTTCTGTGATTTTTGACTGAGCAATATGCCAGATCTCCATTAGGTGGCACTTAAGCTCAATAACTGGACATAACATACAATTGTAAAAAATGTAGATTTTATTTAATGTAAACTGTCACTATATATTATAATGATATTCTGATGGATGGTATCTTCTTCTTCTCCAAAATAAGAAACTATGGGTTTAAAGCCTCCAACAAGGCCAGGAAGTCAGGCCCTTAACACCTTTGTGACATTGGCTGATTTTATTTTTTGTACCCTTCATGACAATTGCTGTTTTAACATTTCTGATGTGCTCGTGTTTAGCTGTAATTTTCTTCTTTCCCATTTCCTGAACCTAAACAAGTTTGTTTTTTTTCAGGACAAGGAGGGCGGATCATTATTTTTATTGTATCATATAATTTACAATAAAAAAAATGGTGAAAAATTTGAGAAAAAAAGGACTTTTTCTGACCTTTACTTTAACAATCTTTTGCTCATCTATAAAAGCTAATAAATACCTACTAAATAGATTCTACTATTTGTCCTGAGTTTGGAAATACCAAATGTTTTTGTGTACAAGTAGCAGGGCCAGCCTTAGGGGTGTGCGACCTGTGCCGCCTGCCCGGGACTTGAATTAAAACATTGGGTTTTTTTTTAACTTTATTTAACATCCTTCATGTTAAATAAAGTAAAGAAAAAAAATGATGCTTTAATTTAAGTCCCGGGCAAGGTCGCCGAGCGGTTGCTCGTGAAGTTTTCAGCAACCGCTAGGCGCCCCTCACTCTCCGTGACTCCGTCGCGGTGCTGGCATTTCATGTTGAGTGGCGGAATATGATATTCCAGCGCTCAACATGAAATGCCGGCACCGCGGTAGAGCTGGAAGACGGATGCCTCCCGCTCCTACCGCAGGACTCCCGCAACAAGGTAAGTGAGGATAATGAGAAGTAGGGAGAGGGAGTAGATAGTTAGAAGGGGCAGGGGGGATAGTGAGAAGGGGCAAGGGGAGGGGTAGTGAGAAGGGGGCGCCAGAGGAGTAGTCCGCACAGGGCGCCAGAACACTTAAGGCCGGCTCTGACAAGTAGCCGTTTACTATTTCAAAACCATTTTTTCCAAATCTGGTAATTCTGCCCCTTGTGGTATTTGGGACATCTTTGAAGTCAGCCAATCAAACCATATATTTTTGAAAACTAGATACCCAGGGGTATTTCGAATGCAGGTATTTTGATTCTTTCAATGCACACATTTTACCACCAGCCTTCATTAACCCCTTCAATCCCAGGGGGTTTTGGTACATCAAGTCCCAGAGCAATGTTGCCATTTTTGTGCTATGTTGGTTCAGTGATTATTCTCTTTTCCTGTGAATAGTGTACCCATGTAAACTATTTATTGGTTTTTTTCACTGAGAGATAGAGCTTTCTTTTGATACCATAGTTGAATGATTAGCTGAAAATTTAGAATGAGAAATTTAGTAAAAACTAGCGAAAATTAGAAAAAAAAACTGATGGAAAATCTCCTCCAAGTTTATCAATTCAGGTGTCCTGATTTCAGAAATACCTAATTTATATAGCTTTATAGGGTTATACTGGGTAGATGTTATGCTAGGGCAATGAGATGTAAGTTTTTTTATTTTTTTTTATTATTATTACCTTTTTTATATTTTTGTAATTTTTTATATAGTTTTTTTTTAAAAAAAAACAATGGTTAGAGGTCCTCTTAGGGACCTCCTGAACATGTTATTAATGCCAGTGATGTCACAATCACATGCCGGCTTCTGCTGTCAGGGGGGAGTCCAGCGGCAGGGATGTGTCCCTGATGCTACAAGAAGGGCTGGACGTACCGGTACGACCATAGGGGATTCTTGGGATGCGTTTTTTGGACGTACCGGTATGTCCATAGGGGATTGAAGGGGTTAAAGTTTGCAGTAGTATTTTTTGTGTATTTTTCCCACATTTTTTGTAATTTATGTATGAATTTACAGCTCCTGGTATATGTCACTGTCAAACAACATCCCAATGTATTATCAGCAATATCTTCTGAGTACAGTGATACCACCCATGCATGGGTTTGTTGGGTTGTTTGGGACTAAAAGGCCACATTTAGGAAGTGCGCCTTTTTCAAATTGGAATTTTGACATGTTGAAAATTCTGCAGACATATCTTATTTGGGATATCTTTGAAGCCGGCCAATGCAATTTACCCAATCAAACCATATATTATTAAATTCTGGTATTTTAACTCTTTACATGTACACATTTTACCACCAGCCTTCACCAGTATCCAGTAGTATTTTTTGTGGTTTTTTTTCACACATTATATTTCAGATATGAATGTAACACTCCAATATGTGTTCAGCACATATGCATGGGTTTGTCAGGTTATGTGGGAGGTAACAGGCCACCTTTGAGAGGTGTGCATTTTTTTGGAATTTGGACATTTGGTCAGCCAATTCGATTTATCCCATCAAATAATTTTTTTAGCGATCGGTGATCGCCTCCTAAGCTCCTTCAAGCCAGGTGTCCACCGCCATACAATATATGGTGGATGTTGACATCTGGGGGAGGGGCCACACTGTGGCCCCTGTTGCTGATCCTGGTATTGCTAAATGCCTTAACATCGAGGCATTACAGCAAAACATTTTGGGTGAAGAAATCAATCCCAGATTGCTTTCTACAACCGTTTAAAGTCATGACGTGACAGGTACGTCAATTGTTATCAGGGAGTTAAAATTCTGCCTGCATTGCAGAGACAGATCTGCAGAGGTGTTGTGTTTGCAATTGATTAATATCCATGAGAGGGGAATATTTTTGTGTATTTTTTGAAGGTAAGATAAAAGGGCAAAAAAATAAAGACAATTTTCCACAGCATTCTTTGCCTTAAAAAGATGAGAGGGGCCTGTAATTTTCACCATCAGAGCTGTCGAAGGACACCAGAAACAAAATTGTAGACCTGCACCAGGCTAGGAAGACTGAATCTGCAATAGGCAAGAAGCTTGGTGTGAAGAAATCAACTGTGGGAGCAATTATTCGAACCTTTTTGCACGGGCTATCAGAGACTTTAAAAGACGACATTGCTGGTCGAGATCTACCGTCTGACCTAGACTCTGTAATAGCTTACATCACACAGATTGATCTTCGACTCCGCGAGCGACAGGCACAGCGGGACGGCTTGAAAGCACGTGACAGAGGAGTTCGTCATCTTGTGCGTGCTGTTCCCCAGTTCATACCACCACCTATGAATTCCAACGCCTTTGAGGAATCCATGCAACTGGGGGTTATCCATTTGTCGGAGCATGAGAGGTCCAGGAGACACAGAGAGGGGCTCTGTTTGTACTGCGGCACAGCAGGACATTGGGCAAGTTCTTGTCCTAAGAAGTCGGGAAACGCCAGCACCTAGAGTGGTTCAGAGGACCTGCTTTGGGTATGCTGGGTATGTCCTCTGACACAAGTAACACTCGGATGACTGTTCCGATTCGGGTGTCCTGGCCTGCGGGGTCTGTTTGCACAGAGGCCTTCCTGGATTCGGGTGCTGCTGGGAACTTTATCGATGTCGGTTTCTGTGACCAACTGCATATTCCCACAACGCTTAAGGACATTCCTGTGAGACTCAAGGCCATTGATGGCAGACCTCTTCATCCTGCCCAGGTTACCCATATCACTACACCGGTGACACTCTCCGTGGGCATGATTCATAATGAGATGCTTCAGTTCCTGGTTATCTGCTCTCCCTCTACTCCAGTCATTCTGGGCTTTCTGTGGCTACAGACGCACAATCCCACCATCGATTGGACTACTAGAGAGATTACCTCTTGGAGTCGAACGTGTGAGGAGCATTGCATCAAACCAGTCAAACTGGCCAGTATGTCCTCTGACTCGGAGACCGTTACTACAGCTCTTCCCAGACTATACCAGGAGTTTGCGGATGTCTTTGGGGGCAACTTCCCTGCCTCCCTCTTGTCAAACAGACCGTATGATTGCCCGATTGATCTCCTTCCAGGTACTATGCTGCCCAGAGGCCGGGTCTATCCGCTATCCGTTCCTGAGACCAAGGCTATGGAGACCTACATCAAGGAGAATCTCAAGCGTGGCTTCATCCGTCGGTCTACATCTCCTGCTGGTGCCGGGTTCTTTTTTGTTAAGAAGAAGAATGGAGAGTTGAGACCGTGCATTGATTACAGAGGGTTGAATAAGATCACAAGACATAACTCCTACCCGATTCCCCTCATCTCCGAACTATTCGACAGGTTACGAGGGGCTTCGTGGGGCCTATAACCTTGTCCGTATCCGTGCCGGTCATGAGTGGAGAACTGCGTTCAATACGCATTCCGGACACTATGAGTATCTAGTTATGCCGTTCGGATTATGCAACACCCCGACGGTATTTCAGTACTTTATCAATGACTGTCTCAGAGATTTCCTACAGGAGTTTGTTGTGGTCTATTAAGACGACATCCTCATTCACTTTACAGACTTTCTCATCCCGAACAGGTCTGTCGTGTACTGTCCCGCCTTCGGCAACACAGACTGTTTGCTAAATTAGAGAAGTGCGTCTTCGAGACTCGCAAAGTGACGTTTTTGGGGTACATTATCACTCCTGAGGGGTTCGACATGGATCCATCTAAAGTTCAAGCAATCAAGGACTGGCCGCAGCCCGTGAGCCTCAAGGCTCTTCAACATTTCCTTGGATTTGCCAACTATTATCGGCGTTTTATTCGTACCTACTCCAAGATCGTTGCACCCTTAATGGACTTGACAAAAAAAGGTGCCAAAGTCGCGGAGTGGTCTTCGGAGGCAGTGACTGCATTCACTATTCTCAAGGAGATTCACGTCTGCCCCGGTGCTATGGCATCCCGACCTGCATCTACTATTTGTCCTGGAAGTAGATGCTTCGGAATCTGGGGTTGGTGCCGTTCTCTCTCAACGCGCATCATACAGCGGACCGCTGCACCCTTGTGGTTACTTCTCTCGGCACTTTTCTGCGGCTGAGAGCAACTATGACATCGGGAATAAGGAGTTATTGGCTGTCATCCTAGCTTTGGAGGAGTGGCGTCACCTGCTGGAGGGAGCCTCTGTATCTGCCTTAATTTTGACTGATCATAAGAACCTCCAGTACATGGAATCTGCTAAATGCCTCAATCCGCGCCAGGCTAGATGGGCCTTGTTTCTCTCCCGATTTCCGTTTGTGTTGACATATCGTCCAGGCTCTAAGAACACCAAGGCGGATGCATTGTCCCATATGCACACGCGACCAGAGGAGGAGAATGGGGAACCTGAACCCATTATTCCCCCTGCCAAGGTCATCGCTGCCATTCATCTACGCGGGTATACTCCCCTGCTATTTCTCGCTCTCAAGGACAAGCTCCGCCTTCCTTACCTCCTGGGAAACTATTTGTGCCTCCTAGCTTACACACCCTTGTGCTACGCACGCTTCACGGCGCTAGAACCTCGGGACATTCTGGAGTGGGGCGCACCAAGGACCTGATTTCTCGAGCTTTTTGGTGGCCCCACTGGGGCAGGGACACTACAGCCTTCGTCCACTCATGCACCAAATGCGCTGCCAACAAGTCCTGTTGCACACGTCCTGCTGGACTGATTCGGCCGCTTCCTTGTCCCTCGGTTCCTTGGACTCATGTGGCCATGAACTTTATTGTCAAGCTTCCTCCTTCGAAGGGCCATACCGTGATTCTCGTGGTGGTTGACCGCTTTTCAAAAATGGCTCATTTTATCCCGCTTAAGAAGCTTCCCAACGCCTCTACTTTGGCGGATGTGTTCATCCGGGACATCGTTCGCCTACACGGAGTACCGTCTGAGATTGTGTCGGACAGAGGTACCCAGTTTGTTGCTAGATTCTGGCGCGAATTTACTAAGTCCTTGGGAATCACCTTGGCTTTCTCCTCGGAGTATCACCCTCAGACGAACGGCCTTGATGAGAGGACTAATCAACACCTAAAGCAGTACTTGCGCCTCTTTATTAATGACCATCAGGATGACTGGGTCGATCTACTGCCGTTCGCTGAATTTTCGAGGAACAACAGGCTCCAGGAGGCTACCAGGATCTCTCCGTTTTTCTGCCTTTATGGCCTCCACCCGCAGTATCTACAAGGGACTTTACCGGTTTCGCCTGTTCCAGATCTGGAGGAGAGACTCGCTTCCATCCGTGCCACCTGGGCCTCAGTTCACTCCGCTCTGGAACGTGCTGCTCAGCTCCAGCAGAGACAGGCCAACAAGAAGCGGTCTCCCAATCCCTCGTACCAACCCGGTGACAGGGTTTGGTTGTCTACGTGGTTCCTGAGACTCCGGGTTACTTCTATGAAATTGGCTCCGCGTTTTATTGGGTCCTTTCCGGTTCTACATCGGATTAATCCGGTGGTTTATGAACTCTCGCTCCCCAGAACACTTCGTATTCCTCGGGTATTTCACGCCTCCTTGCTGAAACCTTTAGTCTGCAACCAGTTTACCCGAGGTTCGCAGTCTACTGCTGAGACTTCCAGGAGGGGTTTGGAGAGTCGTATCCCTCAGGCCATTCTCGATTCCCGGCGGCAACAAGGCAGTCTACAGTACCTTGTACAGTGGAGAGGACTCGGTCCCGAGGAACGTTCCTGGGTACTAGACACGCCTTTCAGTACCCGGATTGATACGTGCCTTCCACGCCAGACACCCTTCTCATCCTGGTGGTCGCCCTGAGGGTGCCCTTTTGAGAGGGGGTACTGTTACTCACCTGTCCTCGGTTCCCACGTTGCCGCAACAGCCGCTGCGGAGGAGAGGAAGAACCCCCTCCAATGCACGGCCACCTCCACAGCAGCCGCCACGGAGGAGAGGGAGACCCCCCTCCAAAGCACGGCCACCTCCACAGCAGCCACCACGGAGGAAAAGGAGACCCCCCTCCAATGCACGGCCACCTCCACAGCAGCCACCACGGAGGAGAGGGAGACCCCCCTCCAACGCACGGCCACCTTTGCAGCAGCCGCCATGAGGGAGACCCCCCTCCACCGCACGGCCACTTCCTCCGAGGTGCCGCGCAGGAGAGGCAGACCTCCTGGCTCACGGCGTCCGGCTACTGCGCTAACTGCAGGCCTTTATGAAGGGAGACTTCGCCACACTCAAAATGGTCGCGATTCCTGGACACCGGAAGTGATGTCATGAGGGGCTGATGGGAGATTCTGACTTCCTCCGCGGTTCTCCAGGTATCCATCCAGTTGCAGTTTAAACGTCTGTACAGACTCTGATAAAACTACCTCTGCAGGCAGAGTATTCTCGATCCTTATTGTCCTTACTGAAAAAAACCCTTTCCTCTGCTTAAGTCTAAATCTCCTTTCTTCCAGTCTAAAAGCATGACCACGTGTCCTATGCATAGTCCTGCTTATGAACAGATTTCCACACAATGGTTTGTATTGGCCCCGAATATATTTATATAATGTTATCATATCCCCGTTTTTCTAAACTAAACAGATTTAAATTAGTTAACCTTTCTTCATAACTATTGTGATCCATTCCTTTTATTAATCTTGTAGACCGCCTCTACACCCTTTCTAGTGCTATGATATCCTTCTTTAGAATTGGTGTCCAGAATTGCACAGCATATTCAAGGTGCGGCCTAACCATTGATTTATACAGAGGCAAAATTATATCTTTATCCCGCGAATTGATGCCCCTTTTTATACACGACAATACCTTACTGGCCTTAGCAACCGCAGACTCACACTGCAAATTGTTGCCTAGTTTGTTATCTATAACAATTCCCAAATCCTTCTTATTTGTCATTACCTCTAATTCACTACCGTTTAGGGTGTAGGTTGCTTGTGCATTCGCTACCCTGAAGTGCATAACTTTACATTTATCTACATTGAATTTCATCTGCCATTTGTGTGCCCAGTCCCCCAGTCTATCTAGATCCCTCTGCAGCACAGTAATATCCTGCTCGCCCTGTATAACTTTACCTAGTTTTGTGTCATCTGCAAACACAGAAACATGACTTTCAACGCCTACTGCCAGGTCATTTATAAATATGTTGAATAAAATTGGTCCCAGAACAGAACCCTGAGGGACACCACTTACCACTTTTGACCAGCTTGAAAATGTACCATTTATAACAACTCTCTGTTCTCTATCTCTAAGCCAATGTTCTACCCAAGAACAAGAATTTGCATCTAGACCAATTTCCTTCAGTTTGAATACTAACCTATTGTGTGGAACTGTGTCAAACGCCTTGGCAAAATCCAAGTAGATCACATCACTGCAACACCCTGATCGACACTTCTACTTACTTCTTCATAGAATGCAATTAAATTAGTTTGACAGGACATATGTTTCATAAAATCATGCTGATTTTTGCTAATAATACTATTCTTCCCAAGGAATTCTTGAATATTATCCCTAAACAGCCCTTCAAATACTTTCCCAGCAACGGAAGTTAGGCTCACAGGTCTATAATTTCCGGGCACAGAGTTGGAACCCTTTTTGAAAATAGGAACCACATCTGCCTTCCTCCAATCCTCTGGTACTCCTCTGGCTCGTCTGACTACGTTGTTTTCCTGTATCCTGACCTCGGCTTGTTTATCGTTTATCCTTATCTCCTGAATCCTGACCTCGGCTACATTTATCGGCTATCCTGCTCTCCAGAATCCTGACCTCGGCATGTCTGAACTTGTTCTGTCTTGGAGTCCTACCTGACTACGGTGTCTCCTATTTACTTGTACGTGACACTTTTTTTTTATTTTTTTATTTTTTTTTAAGTTTTTTTAAACACTACACTACACACACAACACAAAATTTGAAATGGATCTTCCTTTTTGGACTAAGGAGGGACAAGCTCCATCTACCACCACCAGCACCACCACCAGTTCTAAGATGCAGCCTTTGTGTCAGTCTAGTCGGCCAAGTAGGCCAAGCTCTCGCTTATCATTTGGGGAAGCATTGCTTGAAGGATCATCAAGTAAAGGAAAGGCACCAAAAGCAGGCAGTAGTAGTGCGGCTAGGCCCACAAGCTCTATGTTTTTTTACGGAAAGCCTAAAGCACCAGAAGCACGTTCAAAGTTAAAGGGTAGCACAACTAGTACTTCTACTAGCTGTTATGGTCTAGCTGCTTTTCTGCTGCATTGCTGGAGGCTATACAGCCTGGCTGGGTTGCCATGGCTACACTCCTGTCACTCCTGTCACTCCTGTGACTCAGCCCATTGTCCAGCCCACAGCCAGCCCCTTTTGACTATTTAAGCAGCTAAACTTTACTTCCTCCTTGCCCTTGTGTTGTTTCTGGCTGCAAGTGCTATTGCTGTGTTCCTGAATTCCTGTGTATGACCTGGCTTTCTCTGACGTCCCTCCTGGCTCCTGATTCCTGGCTTGTTCCTGACTTCGCTGATCTCTGTATTCCTGACCCCGGCTTGTCTGAGTACCCGTCTTGGTTCCTGACCCCAGCTTGTCTTTTGGTATATGCTTTTGGATCACGATTTGGCTTTGTTCACTATTGTCATTACAATAAAGGTGATTGCATTTTACGTTTTGTGTCCGTCTGGTTCCTGGTCCCTAACACTAGCCCAGTGAGTAAAAAGAAGTGCCTTTTGCCCCAAACAGCATCTTCCCCATCCGCAAGCAGCATGCAAGGTACCAAGCAGAGCCAAATTAGCAGCAAGACTCAGAGGGGTTTTCCCAAACCAAATCGATCTCATTCGTTCGTAGGGAAATCAACCACCACCACCTCTACCGCCTCTACCACCACTAGTGCTGGGCCTACTGTTCCCACCGGTACCGCCACACCATGTCCTCCTAGTACCTCTAGCAAGCCACCAGGTCCTTACAAAGACAGTTAGAGAGAGGGCTACACATAGTGGAACTCCACCTAGCGAGGTAGCAGAGGAGCCTGAGACTGAGAGGCCAAGTGCAGAGTCTGTTCTTACTGCTCGCACTACTACTAGTCACGACGATATCAGTCTTAGCTCCAGCCTAGCAGGAATTCCATTTGATCTGGCTAATGAAGAACTAGACTATGAGCCAGAGGAAGTAGAGGAGATGAGTGGTCAAGAATCAGATTCCTCAGGAGCAAATGATTAGTGCACAATTTTCCCCTGAGCCTCCACCTTCTCCGCTATGATCATCACCACCACCAGCAGCAGCAGCAGCAAAACCTACCAAATCTAGAGTTAAAGCAATTAGCAGTCCCACTATGGCCAGTACTGTTACCACCAGTGCCACCACCACTAGTTCTGCCTCTGTTCATCCACCCCGAGCAGTAGAAGCAGCACCCAAGGCATACTCCAAGGCTATGCGCGCCCCAATTTGGGAGCACTTTGAAAATGTTGAAGAAGGGCGCTATGGAAAGTGCAAACATTGTGGGAAGCTAATAAGCAGAGGGAAAGTGTCTGGCCATTTTACCAGTGCTAGCATGAAGCATCACCTCAGCACTCAACACAACGCTGTGCTATTGGGGAAAGATGCAGAAGTAAAAGTAAGCCAATAGCTCAGTGCTGGCAGCCAGAGACCAAGACAGGTTGGAGCACTGCATGTCCAGCCCACCCTGGAACAATTTGTGGCATTCCAATCCAAAAGGTCAATGTCCAAAAAGCAGGCCAATAAAGTAACGCGACTTATTGGTCAGTTCATTGCTGTTGGAGGGGCATCCTTCTCTATGATTGAAGTGGAGCCTTTCCAACAATTGATGGCAGCTGTGGAGGACAGGCCCCTGACGTAGCAGGCCTAGTTTGATCTCAAACCTTTAGAGGTTGGAGAGCCTGTCCTGGTGGTGTGCCCTGGTGTGTGTCTGGGTATCGGTGTGGAAAAGCCTGTCCTGGTGTGTGTGTGTTGGGTTATCTGTTTCCTGGCACTTCATTTACAGTAGGAACTATTTAATTTTTACTTATCCAGAGATAAAACGCCCTCCTGACTTTGTAGTGACAAAACATTCAAGGCCCTGAAATCATTTAGTGGAAAAGATAAGGTAATGTGTTAGTTACTCTATAATATTTATTTCAAGGATTAGTCACACTAAATTGTGGCTTCAGGCTTCCCATGTTGAATGACCAAGTATTATGTATATGTATATATATATATATATATATGTTTTTTTCTACTTAGTGTCAATAAACACTTTTTTACTGTTACTGTGCAATACTTTTAGATTTAATTATACTCTGATTGGAAAATCTTTACTTTTTAAAGTGATTAATTATCTTTCCTTCAGACCATCTGAATTTTTATTAATTTGACAATCTGAATTTGACAAATTTATGTCAAATTTTGACTTCTCTGCTTCTCTGCTTCTCAAGCTTCTCTGTGAAAAATTGTATAAAGAAAGATTAGCATTTTTTTCTAATGCAAAGAAGTAGTTAAACAGGTAATGATTTTGCATGTGAGCCTGCAGCTAAAAATAATTATGCCTTGTGTTAATGAACAGGGTTATTATCTCCACAAAGATTTTTCATATTTCTTTACTGGAGTCACTATGTGCCGCACCTTTACTCATACACAGTCACTCTATGTTTGCAGCCTGTCATTATCTCCTCTGGAGCCACAATTGTCATAGCTGAATCACAGGCTGGGTGATGGAATGTGTATTATTCTTTGGCAATGACACCAGTGACTGAAATTTTTGCCTCTTAGCAGTGTCTGAGATGCACGAAGAAATAATTTAGCTGTCTGGCATGAATGAATCTAGAAACCCCAGACTGAAACTGTAGCCAAAGCCACAATTAAGGTCCTCGTCTTCTAATCGGGGTTGTCTTCTAATCCGACCTCCGTCACGCATACTTTCCCCGGCTGTCAGAGATCAGAGTTCCTCTGATCTCTGACAGTCGGGGAAGGTCTGCGCGACGGACGCAGACAACCCCCGCTGCTAACCACACCTCCTTCCGGCTGCAGCGGATGTTGTCTACGCGCATCGCGTAGACGTCAACCCGCTGCCCCAGCAATACAGCAGGAAGCACCGGTACCGGTAAGTGTGTGGTGGTGGTGGGGGGTTAAATGGGGGGGGCAGGAGGATCCAGGTCCCCTGCAGCGGTGCGGGGGATCTGGATCTTAGTCTCATAATCAGACCTCTATTTGAGGTCTGATTAGAAGACGACCCCGATTAGAAGACGAGGGGTATTTTTCAGAGCATTTGCTCTGAAAAAAACCTCGTCTTATAATCAAGCAAATACGGTATATTTTGAGGTTTTTATTACACTTCTGCATTCATATTTGGGCTAACATGAAAATGAATATGAAGGTTGTTCAGCCCGAATAGCGAAGGAACAAACATTTCTGGAGGAGGCGGGGTCAGGCAGCGCCATTGCATGACACCATAAGAGCTGCAGTAAGCGCCTGCTGAGGTATTGCACTCAGTGAAGTATGTGAGTTGCTTGAGTTCGTGTCTTGGTATGTTTCTGTGTCTGACTGTGTATTTTTCTAGAAAACAAAGCCTTTAACACCCAAAACACGTGTGAAAATAAATATGTAGAGGAAAAAATCACAAAAAATACTTCCCTAGTGTATCACTGCCGCAGCCCAACATAAACGCTCCTCTCAGCGTTCAGATACGAAAACCAATAGAAATCGGGGCGCATGTGTACATAGGAAAAAAGAATATATATAATAGTGTAATATAGTCAACAAAATTGAAATATGTAAATGTGTAAAATGCACTCACAAACAGTGCCAGCACAAGAAGCTCTTCTGAAGTAAAAAACTGTTCTTTATTCTTTAAAAGCTCTATAAATATAAAGCAGAGAAAACAACCATATGGTGCAGTATCTTCCTAAGTTATATATGCGCAAGTAAGAAAACACTTACAGGATAGTTGAGTTCAAACAGGGCAAATTTTTAAACTGAAATGTCCAGTGAAGTGGATCAGGAACATGCAGATAAAATCTTCTATATCTCAATGCGTTTCGCCGCTCTCACGGCTTCCTCAGGAGAAATAAACAGAAGTTGGTGTAATCCGCAGTAGTAATCCGCAATCAGAACAGTTTTTTACTTCAGAAGAGCTTCTTGTGCTGGCACTGTTTGTGAGTGCATTTTACACATTTACATATTTAAATTTTGTTGACTATATTACACTATTATATATATTCTTTTTTCCTATGTACACATGCGCCCCGATTTCTATTGGTTTGTGTATTTTTCTACCTGACTATGTATGTTAATGTGTCTGAGTGGGTATGTTAATGTGTCTGAGTGAGTATGTTAGTGTGTCTGCGTGGGTATGTTAGTGTCTGGGTATGTTGTGGTGTCTATCTGGGTAGGTTTATGTGTCTGTCTGTTTATTTTTCTACCTGACTATGTATGGGTATGTTAGTGTCTGGATATGTTAGTGTGTCTGCATGGATATATTACTGTCTTAGTGGGCATGTTAGTGTCTGGATATGTTGTCTGTCTATCTTGGTATGTTTGTCTATCTGGGTATGTTTGTTTGTCTGTCTGTCTGGATGTTATAGTGTTTGAAGGTGTGTCTTTGCCTGGGTATGTGTGTGGGTTTTTTATGTGGGTATTTTAATAACGTGATTTTTTAGGTATGTTAGTCTTTGTATCTGTAAGTGTAAGTTTCTTTGTGTGTATTTGTGGGTGTCAGTTTGTAAACATGTTTCTTTGAGTATGTTAGTTTGTATCTGGGTATGTTAGCAATATGTTAGTATGTCTGCATAGGTGTCTTTTGGATCAACAGCAAGATAGGTGTCTTTTGGATCAACAGCAAGAAATAAACAGATATGGGAACTTGATGGACACATGTCTTTTTTTCAGCCTATCTAACTATGTAACTATGGATGTTAGTGTCTTAGCGAGTATGTTATTTTCTGAGTGGGGATGTTAGTGTCTGGGCATGTTGTGCGTCTCTCTGGGTATGTTTGTGTGTCTGGATGTCCTTGAGTGGGTATATTATTGTGTGTGTATATGTGGGTGTGTGAACAAGTGTCTTTGGGTATTTATGTGTGTGTGTTTGGGTGTCTGAGTATGTTAGTGTGTGAGCATGTCTTTGGGTATGTTAGCATGTGTGTCTGGGTATTTTAGTGAAAGTGTGTGTGTCTGGGTATATTAGTATGCGAACATATGTCATCGGGTATGTTAGTGTGTGTATGGGTACCTTAGCGTGTGAACATGTATCTTGGGTAGGTTAGTGTGTATCTGTGTATTTTACAGTGTGACCATATCTTTGAGTATGCTAGAATATGTATCTGGGTATGTGAGGTTTGTGACAGAGACCCATACTTCAACTAAGTAGCCCCGCCATAGAGATCAGATAAGGAGTATAATCCCATCAACGACCAGACAGCCCGGCACAACCATACAGTTGCATAGCCAGCAATGACCACCTGGTCTTTACTATTTTGGGGTGATCCAGAGGGAGCAATCCTGGGGTACCAATGGAGAGCACTGGGTATGTCCCTGCAGATAGTCCATAAAGTAGCCGGGCCAAAGTTCCAGAGCCGCGGCTGGGTAAACCCCGGTTCTAAGGATGAGCAATAAAATCAGGTGCTCCCTCTCAGTAACCACCTCCCACAACCACAGCATAACCCCAAAAGAGCATGGGGTGGCTAAGACAAAAGAGGGCACTGGGCAGGCAGGCAAGGAGTCTCCCCATGAATCCGTCATAGGCCCCTCTCAAACCTACCCCCATGTGTGCTCAGCCTCAGGGGTTACCGTGACAAGTATGTGTTTGTGTGTCTAGGTATGTATGTCAGTGTATGAGGAGGAAGGTAGAATAAATCTTCCATACAGCAGGGCAGCACTTTATCTGAGCTGGTCAGCAATATCAAAACATTATGCATGTCCTGGAAAACATGACTGATGTGGCCACCCTATAGGCAAAACCTGGGTGCCAGGACTGGCCTCTGGTGTGTGCAACCTGTGATCTATGCCTGCAGTTTAGGGTTTCCTTAGATTATTTATTTGATCTATACCTTCAGTGCTGAGTTTGTGATTTTTCAGTTGATCAATACCTACAATAGTGTGATTAATGTGGTGATCTATACCTGAAGTACATGTAGATGGGAAGAGAGGTTTAGCACATTGAAGGGCACTGACGTCACAGGGAGGGGGAAAGTCATGTGTAAGATGTGCTCAGGAGACCATTCTGTCGCAATCCCCAAATATGCTTCCTCTGCATGCCACTGCAGAACCTGGTATCGATTGCCCAGCCCTTCCTCCTATTAGACCAGCTTGTCCAATTCGAATACCCATTGCTCCTGGGGTTGCTGACCCAGGAATGACATGGTCCCTAATCCTTTGTCCAGAGGTTGGAAGACACTGGCCCCTGCGCATAACAGCCTCTTGGAGGGCTACCTCCCATATTGCTCCTCAAACCTGTACCCTCAGTTCCAGGAATTGCTTCATAGGCAAAGCAATGGTGTAGCAGGAGAGGGTGTTTTACAGAATCCCCTGGAACTCTGATGCCACGTCCATGTTTCCACCAAGGCGAACAAAGTCTGTCGTCCCAACGATCAATCCCACTAGAAAGGAAGCATCCCACCACTGCCACTAGATGTGACTGGACGTCCTGTATCCTGACTGGATCCACCCGCCAAATCATGCTTCCTTCTCTGGATGACACTAGCACGGGCATGACAAAGCGGGACAGCAATCTAATGGAGCCATGCTTGCACTGTGGCTGGGTGGATCTTAGCAACACACTGCTAAGTTGTCAGAGCAGCCCACCCCAATCATCAGACAACTAATGTTGAGATGGAAAACACAAACTCGGTTTATTTGGAACAGTACAGCTATTTATACACACAAAGATAATTAGATCAGGAGTATAATCCCATTGCTACCAGACAGCCCGGCCCCTCCATATAGTTCTATGGCCAGCAACGCCCACTGACAAAGAGTGACTATTTCAGGGAGATCCCGAGGGAGCGGCATCAATCCTGGGGTACCAATGGAGAGCTCAGGGTCCAAGAATGTTATGTTCCAAAAAACTTAATACGTTGTCGGGACCCTGTGCAACAGCGCCGGGAACATCCCCAGGAATAGTCCGCACAATAGCCGGGGCAGAGTTCTAGAGCCGTGGCTGGGTAAACCCCTATTCTAAGGATGGGTAATAAAACCAGTTTCCTAAACGAGCTCCGTCTCTGTAACCACCTCTGATTTTGATCCACCATAAGCCCAGTATAGCCCCAAAAGAGCGACGTGGTAGGGCAACAGACATCCGTAGCGATTCAGTTCCAAATGTCACCGAGCACTGCCGCAATTGTTATGTCTACTTATTGGCATACCTGGGAATCTTCTCCAGTTTTCCGGGTCAAGACCCGAATCCTCCGCTGCGAGGGAGCAGGGCCCTGCTCCCCACCAGTTTTCCCTTAAAATGTTGGTGTTTCCCGCAGCTGTCAGCAGGAACTCCCACTGACCTCAGGGGGCTGCCCACTGAGGTCAGTGGACAGTCCTGGCCATGTCCTGCAAGGGAAGGCTCCGGGTAGTTCCCAAGTATGCTTATTGGGTACACATAGCAAGGTTCCAAGGTGTGCATGCTGACTGGTGCTGGAAGTGATTTCGGGAACAAAAGGAGGGTACATCTGGGTGATCTCTGAGAGTTACTACAGCTCTCTTGGTGAACAGGGTCAGGGCACATTTAGACCCAATTTGGTACTGCTTTAGTCTGTGCCGCAGTGTAATGCAAAAAAAGAAGAAGAAAAACAAAGAAAATGACTGCTGCAATATTACCAGTTGGCAAAGCATTGCAAGTGTGGAATATGTTGTGTTAATTGTGTTGCTGGTAAGGGATGCTCTTATACACTTGTCGTCTGAGAGAGTAATCAAAAGGCAAAAAGAGTAATCCAAAGGGGCTGCAATGGCAAGTCTTTTTTCATTATGGGTGCATTGGAAATGTAGGTGGCTGCAAAGCGGATGCAATGGCAGGTCTTTTTTCATTATGGGTGCAGTGGAAATTTATGTGGTTGCAATGTGTCGTGCCACCACCATGCTTCACTGTGGCGATGGAGTTCTTAGGGTTATGATAGGTGTTGGGTTTGCACTAGACATAACATTTTCCTGGATGGCCAAAAAGCTCAACTTTAGTCTAACCAGAGTACCTTCTTCTATACGTTTAGGGAGTCTCCCACATGCCCCGCAGCCTGCTACCCTGAGCATCCTGATAGCTTCATCAAATGCACTCTCCACCTGAAGCAGCGGGAGATTGGATTAGTGATGGGAAGTTCGGATCATTAAAGTGAATTGGATCATTTCGACTCGTTCACTGAAATTATCCGATTCATGATACGAATCTTCGGATCACTCAGTGTGACTCACAGGAGTTACTGTTTCCCAGTCCGTCCCTGCAGGCGCACTAATGATTGGCCCCGCCCCTTTCATTAGTCAATGAACCCTCCTGCCTGCCTACTCTAGTGATGTCACTGATGCCATAGAATCATTCAAAGATTCGAATCTTACAGTGATCCGGATCTTACAGGGATCTGGATCATACAAGTATCCTAATCTTACAGGATTACGAATCATTCAGAGAATATCACCATATTTTTATAAATAAATCATCACTGCCCCCAGGATTTAGATCCCCATTTACCTATAACTGCAACTTAAGTTAACTTTATTAAATTAATTAAATTAACCCTCCGTCCTCAGCATTAAATTAACACTTAATATCCCATCAACCATAACTGCCCC